>ML781851.1:0-38443 GCA_009831015.1 Picea engelmannii | reverse complement strand
ATAGCCATATTTTTACTTTCAACATTTCTTGCCACCTTAAATGCATTCTCCAATGATTTGGGTTCCCAAAGGTGAACCTCATGTTGAATGTTATCCTTTAAAGTTCCTATGAATACATCAATCAAATGCTCATCTAGAATATCTGTTACCTTTCTATTCAATCTTTGGAAGTTCTCAATGTGCTCTGTAACTTAACCCTTTTGCTTGAGATTTATCAATTGGCTAAAGAAGGTATTGCTCCTTGTATCCTCATAGTGTGCTATCATTTCTTCCATGAAAATTGTCCAAGTGACGAGTGATTTGCAAGAAAAAAGCCATAGATACCATACAAATTGATTGGGTTCTAAATATAAAGAAGAAATTTGTACCTTTTTTGTATGTGGCACATTATGTAAATCAAAGAATTGCTCCATCTAAAGTATCCATGTGATTGTGTCCTTACCATCAAACTTCCTCATATCGATCTTAGGAATGTGGTTGGTATTCAACCCAAAGTTGGAATTTATCCAATATTGATTTACCTTCCTTGTGTCCTCATCATGAATTTCATGGGATACATTTTCACTTTCAGGTGTCCTCTCTATTATGAAAATTTTCAATCCTTCCATGATCTCCCCTTTTAAACCCTCCATCATCTCTTGTAGTTCATCTTTTGTTATTGTCTTCTTTTTTAAATCATTTATGTTCCTATGCATTTCTTCACCTTTATCAAGAGTCCATGTAGGATTATTCAGAGGCTTATTTGGTGTAGAAGTTCCCTTTTTGGGTGGCATGTTGGCCAAGTATCACTTTTGAACCTTGATTTTGAGGTGGCTCTGCTAGAAAATATTTCTTCTGCTGTATCTCCAAAGTTTCAAGCCTTCTAGGTATGAACTTTATTTTTTTCAGTTCTCTGATATGTCTTCTCTGCAATGCCATAGGTCTAATTAAAATTGGATGTGCCAAGTGGAATTTACGGTAACTTCCCGACAACTTGCTGATTTGTTTCCTTTCCGGGAGATGTCACTTGTATAGCATGCCTCGCACAAAATAATTGATATAAAATTATGAAACTCGTACCAGAAATACTATAGACTGTCCACTATCCAATGCAACTAGTATCACTCAATTTGGATACCCTAGGAAGAATTTATGATTTTTTAACCTGGAACACCTTCTTGAGACTAGTCAATAGGACTAGTCATATACCCTATCTTCCATAGGGTGTATCTACAAATGTAAGATGACCCATAAGATAAAAAATTTACCACGGATACCTTACTAATTTCTGTGAATATCCATTGGATTTCAAGGTGTGAAACATTACAAAAAAAAATTTATAGTGAAAATTCCACAATGACTTAGTTCAGGATGATTCCAGAACCCTATCTTGCACAGGCTGTATATCTGAAATTATAAGGCCTCGGGAGCTGAAATTTTAACCCAACGTACCTTGATCCGTCTACTAAATATCCTCCAAGAATTTCCTTCTGAAACATTGTAGAAAACAAGTTATAATGAAAATTCCAAGGTGTCTCAGATGTAGCAGAGAAACCCCAAGACCTTGAGCTCTGATACCATATGTTAAGAACCAAATATCAATATAGCATAGAAAAACCTCAGAATAAGTAATCAACACCTTGAAAAAGAGAGAAATTCAGATAGTAAGCCTCTTCAAGGGGGAAACCTCCTTATGCCCACATAAATGTACAATTCCAAGATGATTCCAAATGAAAATGTCTCCTTGGTATATATAGGAGAATAGGAGGTATAATTACAACTAATGGAATAAAGCCGACATAAATAAAATAACATTACTAATGCAATATGCCCCAATTAAAGGGTAATGAGCCAATATTAGGGCTTAACAGTTGATTCACTTGTTTATGGTACAGGTTGATTACAGGTTGAGGTACATGTTGATGCATGGTTGATGCATGGTTCAGATTTATTGGTACAGGTTTACAATGGTATATCTCACAGTGACAGGTTGAGAGTGTTTTCATCATTCTACTTCTACTTCAGGGTGGCAGGACAGGGAAAGGACGGGTGGTTGTAGCCACCTTCCGATTGTAGCAAGAGAACATAGGGGGTTGTAGCCTACTTCTGGTTGTAGCCAGAGAATTGGGGAGTTGGAGATTCCCTCAGGTTGTAGCCTGAGAAACTAGGGGGTTGGAGCCTCCTTCCAGTTGCAGTTGGAAAACAAAGGAAGTTGGTGCTTCCAATGAATGTAATTCTTCAAGACATATAAGAAAAAGCATTCCATGGTTTTCTCCCGATTTGGGTTTCCACGTAAAACACTGGTATATTGTGTATGTGTATGTTTGTTCATTTGTTCATTGCTTATTTACTCTACATTTATTGGATGATAATGCTTCATTGATATAACACTTGGATTATATGATTAAAAAGGATTAAATTTCTCTATTACTGATACACCCCCCCTCTCAGTAATCCAACATGTTTGACACAGAGGATTCCTATGGTTTAGGTAGAGGATCTAACTGAAACCATGTAGAGATAGGTGGTTGGTGTACCTAGAGCATGGGTACGACTCTTCTGGCACCACAGGCGTAGATGTCATGGGATATGTATACCGGCTGTATATGTGCATTGATGGTTTTAACCCAAATTTTGTAATATAAACACCATTTTTTGAAATATATAAAAAGGGATCTTCGAATTTACTTATATCTTACAATGTGTACATTGATTTAATGGTTATATTTGCTTTATTAATGTGACAAATGCCAATCTAAAACGTAATTAGCATAGGCATCAAATACATGATTAGAAATCCTAGGAATGTGATAATATGTAATAAATCAAATTGTCGTTCTAAAAGACGTACCCGCAGGAATCGACGGAGTAAAGTAGGATCACGCACGCGATAACGACTGTTCAACTGATATACTACTAACTAGGAATCCAGGAAAAATTCTAAAGAGAGAATACCATGCGAGATAGCATCACACAAAAGTTCTATGATGACGCTATACTTGACCACATTATTCGTGGATGGCCCTCGGCATACGACACCTGAAAACACTAGCATACCCTCGGGTGAGTAAACCACCCAAGCGGCGGAAGCTAATTTCTATGTATGACGACTAGCTCCGTCTGTGAATCCTAGGTAGACCGAAGACTCTGTTGACATCTGCCAACAAAGGGAAAACTCAATAAGCAAGCTAAAGACAAAAGAAAAAAGGGGGAAATACATGTATATACATTAAATTTACATTAGTATACAAAGAGTTCCACCCAAGATTAGGGCTCAAGCGTATTACCTTTTCAAGTAGAGCCCATTTTTGGCCTCAGCCAATTTATTCCCTTCATAATCTTCTAACTCGTAGGCTCCTTTTTCTAGAACATGTCTTACGATGTAAGGACCATGCCACATGGCTTTAAAATTGCCTGTCCCTAGTGGTTCTTTGGCTTGGTCATACAAGAGGACCAAGTCACCCTCAGCATACAACCAGGGACAGACAAACTTGTCGTATTGAACCTTGACACGTTTCATGTTTGCCTCGATAACCATAAAGGCATCCCGACATTGCTTGTCAAGACTCTCTAGGTGCACAAGGCATCGCTCTAAGTCTGAAGTGTCAGGTAGGATCTCGACTGCCAACTTGAGAGAAGGGATTTCATGTTCAATAGGAAGGATCGACTCCACGCCATGCACTAACTGAAAAGGGGAAAAACTAGTGGCATTCTTAACCAAGGTTTGGTATGCCCAAATCACAGGATATAGCATGATGTGCCAATTGGAATTACTCCGACTGACAATTTTTTGCAAAATGGTCTTGACAGACTTGTTGACGACCTCTACTTGCCCATTTTCCTGGGGGTAATAAGGGGATGAATGACTGTGTCTAAACCCCAACTTAGATGCTAGTTCTACCATCATTTCATTCTGAAAGTGACTGCCATGATCAGTGAAAATCTCACTCGAGATACTGAACCAAGTGATAATTTGGTTGAACATGAAGAAGGATGTAGTATTCCCATTGGATTTTATGGTAAGCATGGCCTCGACCCACTTATTAAAGTAGTCAATGGACACAATAACATGTTTATTCCCCCCAGCCAAAGTTGGGTTGCAATCAACGAAATCTACCCCCCACTTGGTGAAGGGACCGACGGTAATGACTAGGTGAAGAGGGACTGGATGCGAGTACATTTTTGAGTGAAAACCTGATAGGGGTGACACTTCTTAATTGCTTTGATACAATCTTTAAAGATAGTAGGCCAGAAATAACTGGCTCACAGGATTTTTTGGTCTGTCACAAGCTCGGATAGGTGACCACCACAAGCCCCTTTGTGGAAATCGTTTAGGACTGACTCAGCTTCCTCGTGAGTTAAGAAACGATGCAAGATATTATCTACTCCTCATTAATACAAAGTGTCGTCGACAATGGTATACTTTTTGGCTTGGTATCTAACACGTTGTCGTTCATCTCGCGAGAGATGTTGAGCGAACTTCAAGGTTTGAAGATATAAAACAATGTCTCCATACCAGGGGTTGGACAATGAGACACGAAAAATGTGTTTGTACGCAAACGAATCAACATGGATAACATCCTCGTCTAATCGTGGAAAATAGGATATTAATTCTGCAAAAACTAGTGATTTCTTAGACTTGGCTGAAGCAAAGTCGAGATCAAACTCTTGTAAGATGGCAATCCATTTATTATATTCCCCCCCTATGATACGCCTAGTAAGGACGTATTGAAATGGATTGACATTAGAAACCACTATAGTCTTGCAAAGCAATATATAATGATGTAAACGTTGGACTGCGTGAACGACAACCAAAGATAGCTTTTCAACGTGAGAGTAATTAAGCTCAGGACTGACTAAATTTTGACTAAGATAGTAGATGACGTGCTCATGAAGCTCATCATCTGCCTGAACTGGAACCATACCAATCGTCTCTGTATACGCAAAAATATACAATAAGTAATCTCTATTGTAATCAGGGGATTTCAACAAAGGGGTCGATACCAAGGCTTTCTTCAAAGCGTCGAAAGACTCCTGGGCTCACTCATTCTAGATAAAAGGTGTGTACTTCTTCAAGAGGCACATGAAACCATTAGTGATATTGACATAATTCACTATGAACCGACGTAGAAAGTTAGCTTTCCCCTGTAAACCTTGAAGTTTTCTAATCATGTGCGGGGGAGGCAACTGAAGTATTGCCTCAACCTTAAGAGGATCTACCATGATCCTGGTCTCAGAAACTAAAAATCCTAAGAGACGACCAGACTTAATGCAAAAGATGCATTTGTGAGGGTTTAATCGGATTCTATAGTAACGACATATTTCAAAAACTAGCCAAAGGTGTATAAGATGATCCACTCTCCTGTGAGAGAGAGCAACAAGATCATCAAGGTAGGCTTCAACTATGTGCTTGAGATTGTGAAAAAAATAAGTCATGGAAAATTGGAAGGTTTCTCCGGCGTTTTTAAGGCCGAAAGGAATTTTTCGATATGACAAATACCCCAAGGACATATAAATTTTGTCTTGTGTTGGTCCTTAGGTTTGATCTGGATTTGGTTATAGCCTGAAAATTCGTCCATAAAGAAAATATCTCGCTTCCCACACACTCATCGAGAATCTGATCAATGAAAGGCATGGGGAAGTTATCTTTAAGACAAGCCTTGTTCAGGTCGTGAAAGTCCATACACACATGGATGGTTCCTTGATTTTTATTCACAGGAATGGGGTTGGATACCCATTCGGTCAAGGGAACTGGGTAGATGAAGCCAACGTTAAGTAGCTTCTCCACCTTTGCCTTAATATCAAGGGCCTTCCTAGGATTTACAGCTCTAAGTCATTGTCGAACAGGTTTAGCATCTGGGTAAGTTCTAATCTCATGTTTGAGAATACGAGGGTTGATCCCTGGCATCTCTTCATATGACCAAGCGAATACATCTTGAAATTCTTTGAAGAGTTCGGTGTAGATCAAAAAATTTTCTGGCAAACAATCCACACCTATATTTACGTTCTCAATCTTTCCAGGGGTACAAGAGATATCGATCAAGATGGTAGGAGAAATACTCGCCATATTTCCTTCGACGTAAATGATGTGCATATCAAGTGGAACTACAGTGTGATCAACTATCTCACTCAAGGTAGACCGAAAGTCATCTTGCTCGATTCTTTCAAGACTTGGCAGAAAATAAGATCAATGATGCATATCATCCCAAGGTCTCTCGGAACCATTCATGGCTTTGAGGATGGCTTCATTCGAAGGCAAAGTCTCATCCAAGAAATCATGCGAACAAGACAATGAGGTGGCCCATACAGGCCTAAGAACAAGATCCTCCTCATCCATCTGCGAGGTAACATGATCATGATTGACGGAAGAGTCAAGAACAACTTGATACACAACCTCCACTACCGATAGTGGCATATCCATGCCAGCATGCAATTGACCTTCACTCGATGAAGTAGGAGAAGGTAGGGCCCATGAATCACTAAGATAGGAAGTGTGGAAAGGAATGGACCTCCCTGCTAGAGAAGGCCTACTAGACATGGTGTAAACGTGGTGAATCGATGCCGAGAATTCAAAGGTACCCATGAGGGAAGAATACATTTCGATGCCGATATTCTCAGTTTTCGGCTGATAATTGTCGATCACAAGGATCGACGGTTGTTGAAGGAAAATCTCCCTGTGGACAGGTAGATATCCTCTTGAGATCTAGACTCTTAACTCTTAAGACAAAAGATGCTTATCATGGTCACTAACTTCCTTTTATATCTAGATAAACTAATGTGTGAGGAGAAGGAGAAAAAAAGTACCTTTTACCGATGTTTGTCCCTACACAGTCCGAGTTGAGCTCTAATATTGCACTCCTCGATAAGCCATGTAGAAAAACAAAGACACAACCAACTTCCTACTCTACTAAGATTAGTTTGAAACAGATCTATCTATTAGAGACAAGTTTATGTGAGATTAAGCACAAACTAGAAAGAAACAAGCCAAGCATATTATATTGATGAGAACAACAACGAAGGAAACTTACAACCGTATATGCGAGTGCAGCAGCTTCATCAAGTCCTCTTTGTCTAACCCTTGCTCAAAAGACCCACGATCAGAATTAAAATAACTTCACTGATTATTCTCCTCCACTTCACTGTGTGTTTCCTATGAGATCATAGGTTTCATGCCTCCAATCCTTTCTTTTTTTCACCATGAGAGGGCCTGCTTATATAGGTTTAGAGAGGCCCAACCACTTGAGATATATTTGGGGTAAGTTGAGGATTTTCCTCCTTCAGTTAGGGATCTTCCCTAAGATCATGGCTTGACCAAGGATTCGAATCCAACCACCTTCAGAGATTGAAGAGATCTTTTCCTCATTCTTCTCAACAAACCATTTTTCGCCCAGAATAGGTAGCGCTCCCCCAAAAGGGGCATCAGAGCACTATAATGCTCCCTAACAATACATAGGGGGGCGCCAACACTCATAACAATAGCAACTCTCCTCAAAAAGTTTAGACAGAGTGTTATAACGCTCCCTAATAGTGTATAGAGGAGCACCAACACTCCTGACAATGGTATAGGGAAGCATTCTCCTCTGAAACTCAATTTTTAGTGGTTCTTTCAAATGGAAAGAGGTTCATAACCCTGTTAACCCATTCCTCTTCTTCCAAATCAAATGTTTGAGGTGTTTCAAGTGTCCTTCCGATGTCATTAGAAGCACAACATATGAATTATGGCAGTATGCTTTTTCTGACACTTGCGACACTTGTAATGACGACACTTGTGACACTATCGAAGTGAGTAATTTTGATGTGTAACAACGGTCCAAAAGATGCATTAGGACTAGAGTACGCAAAGGATAACTGGTCGATAGTCATGATCTCCCCTTGATGAGGAAAACAAAGTGTACGAAAGATGGATGATATGACATCGACCATAACATAGGTCCAATTGTGACCTAGTAACAGGATATAATCAAGAGGTGCATCAACTACCTCTACCGTCTTCCCACCTAACTGGACCAAAAAAGCAGGGAGAATACCGTGAGGGTGGAAGGAATGACCGTCAAATGCAATCAACATGTTCAATGACTTGGAAAGGGTCGGAGAACCGAGAGATTTCCAACAGACCATGGACATCACGTAGGTGGCAACACCTTCATCAATGACTGCTCGTTTGATAGTATATTTGGAATACTCCACGTGGATTTGGAAAGCCACATGGTAGGGTAAGTGAGGCTTCACATCCGTGATGTCAAACTTGATAACCTTCAATCCACTAGGTTCTAGAGATCCTAAGGCAGAGAGTAAGGCATTTCTCTATGATGGACACGTCCGGAGTACCTCCAAAGCTGACATCGCACAAGGGGTTTGGCCCAGATCCTCAACGATTGAGTAGTTATGGGAAGCTCTATCATTAGGGTTGTGAGTAGAGCACTTGAGTACTCCTTTCAGAATACGAGGTGGTGGCTCTGGTTTCTCAATCTGTAGGTTTGTCTTCGGAGAGGGAGGAGGAGCTTCTAGACTGGTACTAGCTTTTGAAGAGCTATAATCTCAAGAGCGGGTGGCTATATCAATTTTCGCGTCGACCATATTGATACAAACACGGTCACCATTTTGTGACAGTGGGTTTTGACTTCCACTGGGTGCATTTTCAGCGTTCGAAGAGAACTTAGCCAAGTGTTGGTTGTGAGGGAATGGATTTGTCAGCACAACGAGTGGTAGATTTAAAAGCCTCACAGCCTCCGCGAGTTTGGGGCATAAATGTGTAAGGTGGTCATCCGTACAAAGTTTACAAGGAAACTTCACCTTACGTTTATCTTTCTTTCCCTCTCCAGCATTATCATTCTGCTTCCCATTATTATATTTTTCCTTGGGCTTGTTACCATTTTTCCCACCCTTAAAATTGTTTCAACCTTTTCTTTTATTCCCATATGGTTGTTGGTCACCAATTGGGTTTTTTGACAATTGCACGGAATGTACATCCACCGACTAAGTGGGTTTGGAGGATGAAGATGAAGTTGATCCTCCGATAGACTTTGTCACCGATTCTATGGAATTTACATTGGTGGACCCTACAATGACATTGGCATGAGGTTTGGGTTTTTTCCTAGGATCGTAATTTGACTGCAGTGCTTCTGGAAGAAGGTGATATAACATCCTAGACTGAGCATATATTAAATCTATCTGCTAGGCTCTAAATATAGCTTCTTCCTCATTAGAGAACCTTGAAGTAGAAATGTCCTTAGAGATATGAGGGTGCAAAGGCTTTAGGAACCATTCTAGGAGAAAGTCTGGGGGTATAGGAATCTTAATCAAACGCCTCTGTCTATGCCACTCCTGGATATGATCCGAGATGTGAGTGGTGGTGTCCTGGTGTAAAGTCGACAAAATTTCGAGGCCAACATCATAACAAATGGGAAATTGAAAGTGGTTGAGAAATGTCACCACCAACTAATTAAATGACCCATATGTCCCCCTAGGTAGATCAATGTACCATTGCAAAGAAACTCTAATGAGAGTGTGTTGAAACAATCGTAATCTAATAGAATCATGGTTCAAGGAATTTGATGAGAACCAAAGATGAAAGGTAGTAGTGTGTTCACCAGGGTCCTCTCCATTCTTACCCTTAAACTTTGGAATGTATGGAGGAAGTTTGGTGGGGATGGGGGGCCATGTGGGATCATGACTCACCAGGTCGTTCATTAACTTAGACAAGTCTGGCAGATTGAGCATGGCCAGAAAAGGGAGATGGGGTTGCGAAATATGGCCCCATCCTCCCATGAAATATTGTGTGTTGGGAACTGCATTCCAACCAGGATTCTGGTAAGAATCAAATCCCTTTTCGAAATTATAAGGCCCTCCTCCGAGCTAATTCATATAGGGTGGGTTGGGCATCATTCCAGCAGGAATGTTCTGATAAGGATTGTGAAAATTTCCCCCAGCCGGATTGGATCCAGGTTGGGGGTTGCCCAAAGTGTAAGACTGACCTCCTCCAGGTGGGAACCCGAAGGATTGAAGTGGATTCTTCATGCCAAAAGTATTGGTCGGAATCAACATCGAAGAGGTAGAAATATAGGGTGGAACTTGTCTGCCAATTGGGTTGTTCCATCCATCCATAGAAGGATTAGACCTGGGTTTAAGAAAAGGGACACTTCCTACATTAGGATTTGTTTGGGGGATATGAGAACCACCAAATGGGAAAGGAGTGTAAGGAGGTGTAGTGCCCCCAAGTCCAAGGCTAGTGTTAGTGCTAGCAGCTGGGATGGCAGTCAAAAACTGCGAAGTGAAGTTAGGCATACCATAAGAAAATGAACTAGAAGCCATAGGGATGGAATGAGCATTGTAACTCAACGAGTGATCGAATCCCCCAAAAGGTTTTGAGGCAAGATATGAAGCATTAATTACAAGTCGAGCCATAGTACTGGTATAAGCCTCTGACATTGCAACTATAGTGGCTGCAGGAGTCAAAGGGGTGCCATTAACTATAGTGGGTATGGGAGTCGAAGAACTCCTAGTGTTCTGAAGACTAGACTCAGTACTCATCCTTGTGGAACCACAAGTCTGAAAGGTGGATGTGTGTGTACCACTTCTAACAAATCTACACCTTTTAGAAGGCAAGAACCCAAAATCCGATGGTAACTGTAACAACCGACGGGACCGGTGGATAAGCTGGTCCAAATCCACGATGACTTATGACTCTACAAAATAAAAATATATCTTAAGGCCACCTAGTAGTAAAAGAGCATACCAAAAATTCAAACGAACAATATGCATGCAAACGGGCTAAGTGGCTAAGTGGTCTCCCTCGCTAAAGAAGGTATGCCTCGTCCAAAAGGGACCTGAGACTCCCCACTAAAGTTTGGAGGTAACAAAATCAGTTATAGGGGCCCTCGTGGGCTTAACAACCAGTCGGTCAGATCCCCCCAGAGAGGCTTAACAAATATGTTGATTTAATTTCCTTGGAGAAGTTTACTCGCAAAATCCTATTCCAAGGCACTAAATCCTAGACTAGTTTGTGCACCCTAAACATAAAATCGTGACTAATCAATTTTAGTTTAAAGCGTAAATTTTATTGGCGGTGATTACTCAAAAGGGTATGGAAGCGAAACTCATGATGTTATGACTCTGGAAGAAGATAAATATGAATATAATGCAAAGTCTATCTTTAACTTTTCAATGAATGATATGCTAATAAAAACAATGCAATTTTCAATTTCAACTCTGCAATTCAGAAGTAAAATGAAATCTTTCGCTAAATGCACTAAGCTAATGATAAAAGTTCAAAGAAAAAAATGCTAACCAATGCAAAATGCCTATTTTTTTGTATTTTCAATATATTAAAGAGAAAATGCATGGAATGAAAAGAAACCTGATATATAAATTCTACTATGTATAAACAAAATAACTCAAGCAGAATACCAAGCAGCCAAGAAAACAACCCAGGTTTCAAGGACAAATAAAAAATGAAAAACAATGAGAAAGACTACACCCATAAATTCAACTCCCAACAGGTTTCTTGTCAACCCAGAGAAGCTCAACGGGCACTATAGAGACCCAAGAAGGCTCAACAAACATCAAATCACACCCAACAGTCACTAAACCAAGAAAACAAGCAAGGAAAGTGGTATACGCAACTTTTCAGGAGAACAATGCGTATATACGCAGCTTGCAGTGAGGCAACACATGTGTATACATGGCTGTCAAAGAAAAAGGAGCGTACAGGCTTTAAAACAAGGCCAGGCAAGGGAAAAAAGGCTGAAAACTCATACTCAGAGTGAACAAAATTTGTCAAGCAGTGATAAGACAAGAAACACAAAGGAAAAAGAGAAATGCAAGAAGAAAAAATACTTCAACCCTTAGAAGGAATATCTCTCCCCAATGGAGTCACCATTTCTATAATGAGGAAAAAACTCTCTATGGCCAAGGGTAAACCACAACAAACAGGTATGACTGCAGAAATCAACTCAATTCCATTGTATTCTATATAAACTAATGTGAAAGCTAAGAAAGAAGCCTACCTTGATCCAATGTTCAATGATGGTCCACTATTGAGCACTTCGACCCAAAGCTTTATACCTGCAATAAGTTCTCAACAAACAAGCATAGAAAGTACATGGTGATAGTATAAAGGGGTTAGCACATTAGATAACATAATCCATTAATAAACATTACAAACATGCCCATGGATAATAATCATATATTTGCACGATATCAATAGGACAGAAAAGGAGTATTTCTATTAATAATTGATCAGTAGAAGTGACAACATTACAGACTTCTATGTCGGCACGGTTCGAAACCAAGGAACCAAGTTCCTTCCAACTGGGTCTCCACCACTTCAATCCTCCACCAAAGGAAATCTCATAGGAGAGAGACAATGAGGGTTCTCTCACCAATAGGGAAAGAGATTGGGGGCTAAACACTGTGTCCAGACTTGAGTGACAAAGGGATGCAGACTCAATATGAAATAATTTCTCCAGAGTAACTTTGCTCTCAAAGTTGAATGCTTTCTCTTCTTTTCCATAGCTCGGAATTGTGCTTTTATAGTCTTCAAAATGAAACTGAAGGGCCGAGTCAGAATGTTTCGAGTATGTGGAAGGTCAAGGATCAGAGATCTCCTATTGTGACATGGAAACCCGACTCTATTTTGTATTTTCTATCACAAATCATGATGTACGTGGGTTGTAGTGCAACAGTCTGCGCATACACATGTTGTATAGGAGATAGGGCACATATATGTGGAAAAATGTGTATTTTGGCTCTGGATTCATAAAAAAGGGATGACAAGTCTGCGTAGCGAAATGGAAAAAGGCCCTCCATGCAAGATATAAATGGTGGGGAAAATATTGCTATAACATAGACACCTATAACAGAGGATTAGTTAGCTAGAGCCAGTGAAAAAGTAGGCACAACCACTCCCCCATTCTACATTTATGTGGACTCAACTTCAGAGGGTGAGGATTAGAAGTAGCAATGGCAGGTCATGTTTCTATGTATGTCCTTTTGACTATATTGAGGTGGTTGAATCACTTGTTACCATGCATATAGCTTGGTATAATAGATATATTCCTATCTCTTGTTTTTTTGAATATCTATTGTATTCCATCAAGGAGAAGAGGCTATAATAGGAACAAATCCATTAATGATGTTGGGTTGTTATATTCTTTGCAGTGAAAGTCTAGTCAATGTGGATCGAATGGGTGTGAAATTTGAAAGTTGAAGTGATCAACCAAGCAAAGTCGAAGTGGAAGTGATCTATAGAAATTCAAAGAGGTCAACTGAAAAGAGGTCATGTGGAAACCAATTGAAGACTGAATGGAGGTCGACTGGTAATATGGCCGGTATTTGACTATATTAGAATCATGAGATATGTGGGATTTGTAGCTAATTATCTAGGTGTATATGTAACCATTTTTGGGCACCTTTATTTATGGTCTTTCCTACTGTAAATCTTATAAATAAGGCATGTTATAATACTATAAAAGCTAATCTTTAGATCAATCGATTATAGGTTTCTAGTCATGTAGATGTAAGCCAAATTGGTTGCAAGGTTGTTCTTTTCTAAGTAGGAGACATAGAACAAGTTTAGGCATGTAACCTTTTGTTATGAATGAATAAGACAACAAGAAATAAATATGATCAAGGAATGTTGGTTTTCCCATTTGGGTTTCCAGGTTAAAATCTCTGTGTACTATGTGATTTCTTTGTCATTTATTTTCTAGCTTAAATCTGTCTTCATCTCTTCTGTTAGGTTTAGCATGGAAACATGTTTTGTAACATGTGGTATCAGATATTGTCTTGAAAATATTGGATCTGAGCCAAACCCTAGGTCTAGTAAGAGTCATAAGTGAGACATGTTTAAAGTTGTGCTTAAAACAATGGAAAGTAGTTTGAGAATAGAGATTGAAAAATTCATTGGCTAGAATTTTGATCTTTGGAAGATTATAATTGAATATATCCTTTTATATCAAGAACAATGGGCATCAACCTATCCAAGTACCATTCTGACATGTTTTCTGAGGGAATAATGGGAGAAACTCAAAAGAAGGGAAAGGAGTACAATTCAACTGCATCTTGCATATTTGGTGTTGTTGAATGTCTCATGTCAAGACTCAGCCAAGAAACTATGGGACAAGTTGGGGATCTTGTACCAATCAAAGTCCATGGTAAACAAGTTATTCCTTATAAAGAAGCTATATCTTCTAAGGATGATTGATTATAGTTTGGTAACTGAGCATTTGAGTGCATTCAATATGTTAGTAAGTCAGTTATTTTCTATGGATATCAACATCACTGAGGAGGATAAATGTATTAGTCTATTATGTTCTTTTCCAAACTCCTGAGATAGCTTAGTTTTGGCTATAGGGAGTAATTCAACCACGTTAGTTCTATAAGTTATGGTTGCATCTATATTGTTAGAAGAAATGAGATGGAAGAACATGGATGGATCTAAAAAATATGCTTTAATGGTGAGAGGTCAAGTAGTTGATAGAGATAAAGGAAAATTCTCCGGTAGAAATTCTAAGTCAAAGGGTATATTCAAATCCCCAGTTCAGTCAACAAGAAGATGTTGGAAAAGTGGTAAAGATGGGAATTACAAAAAGGGCTACAAGTCGAAGGTGATAGAAGTTAGTATGAGATTCGATGAGAAGTAGTTGACTGAGAGAAATACTACTACAGATAAAGGAGGTGATGTGTATCTCCGTAAGGTACCAGATCTATTACAATATCTAAAAACATAAATATTGCAGAGAATAACAAAGAAACAACACAATAGATGAAACCGCAACACCAAAATAATACCTCTATTGATAGGAAACAATGTTCACTTTCCTCTTCAAGGGGGAAACCTCTAGTAGAGCAGCACTTTATTACAATAATTGTCAAGACAAAACTTCTCATACCCTCTACTCCTATTTATACTAAATCTGTCTACCCAAAAGAACAATCTAGAGGAAGATCCTTCTAGAAGAGGAATATTTTATTAGGTCTTCATACATTTGACTTATTCTTCCTCATTTCTAGGCCTTATTAATATTAGCCTTTATTACATAGAAATATATTATTCTACCTATGTGAGGGGTTAGGGAGGTTAGGTCCCTAACATGCCCTCCCCCTTGAAGAAAAACCTTGTCCTCAAGGCTTGTGATGAGGAAATTGTTGTAGAATAGTGGTCGTCTCCTAGGTGGCATCTTATGGAGTTTTATCTTTCCACTAGAATAAAACTTCCTCGGTGATGCGTTGACGGAGGCGATGCTCTCACTGGTCCAAGACTTCTTGTGACTACAACTAGATGGAACCTTCTTCATCCAACTCAGGGAGACTGGTTTGAGTTTGGCACTTAGTTCCAATCACCTTCTTGGTATACACCATTTTTTCACCCTTTGCTAAGTGTCGTAAAGTGTTTCACTTCACCTTGCTAAGTGTTGCACTTCACTTTACTCAGTGACGTTAATGTCACAAATTCCATGGTCCATTATACTAAGTGTTGTACCTTATTTGTCACAGTTTTCCTAAGTGTTTCCACCTCAACACCTTGCATGAATGATCCATTACATCCCCTTGAGAATCAAGAAGAAGAAGACAGCTTTAAACCCTGACATTTTGGCCTTTTTCACTCTGTCCTAGATCTATTTGATTATGGTAGCTCCCCTAGAAGGGAATACAGAGTGACTTGGTCTCCCCTCTAACACTGTGTCAAGGGGATGGTCTCTCCCCCAGGGTTTCTAGCCTCATGTACTTTTGCAATCTTTCGCTATGACATTGAAGGGTAAGATTGTTTCGGTCAATATATAAGTAGTTGATGCACCCTTGGATTACAATTTGTTACTTGGTTGTAGTTGGTTCTATGTGATAACTATCATCACATATACAATATTTCATGTTTTACGATTTCCTCATCAAGGAAAATTTATCACTGACGACCAACTAGATTATATAACTCCATATCTCCACAATGCAATGGTGAATGATGTCCATTTTCTAGGACGGTCTAGTATTGAGAGTGTAGGAGTAGGTCTCCTCAAGGATTCCTCACTCATGGGGGTTTTTCCTTTACCTGCTCCCATCATCCCACAGGTTTCCACATTAAATATGATTTCAACTTAGGTGCAACAATTCTTAGAATCATCTGATCCTTTGGTAATACATGGTCGTGACGAGCATAGCTCATTGTCTCTGTCAAGCCCGTTAAAACATGAAACAAGCCCCCCTCCCTTCAAATCGAGTCTCACTCTGGATCGAGTACTTGAACCTTCTTTTCCTCTGCCTAGTGAAAATTTTCCCATTAGTAACCATACACCTATCTGGGTCGGGGAAAAACACCTCTAGAGAGACAAGCTGCTAGGAGTTATCCTCACTTGGGGTTCATTCCCATCATGACATAGTAGTGTTTTCTAGAACGAGCTTATTCTTTGTTCTTTCTCATGCTCATTAATACATGAGAATAAGTTACTAAGATCAGTTTTTGTTATTTCTCATGATTGTGAATACATGAGAATAGGTGACGGAGTATACTTTTATCTCTCTTTTTAAATCGTAAAAGTTATACGAAAAATGAACTCTTTGGAGTCTCCTTTAAGCTCTTTTCAGACTCCCTAAACATGAAAATATTATCGAGTGAACTTGTCTCCTTTCACACTCATTAAAAGGGTTAGAAAGGGCGTCTTTTAATGTTTGGTTTATCTCTATTTCATATTTGAAATCACTACTTTACAAAAAAATGAACTCATTACAGAGAATTCTTTAAACTCTTTTTGAACTCAAAAACAAAAATATTGTCGAGCGATCTTGTTGTCTTTCACACTTGTTAAAGTGAATTAGAAAGCACATTTGTTGAGCGATAGTTTATCTGTTTTTTTATTCTCATCAAACTATTTACAAAAAAAGAATAGTCTAGTCAAGCATGATTAGAGGAGTTCTCCTAGGTATCATTTTATACTTTTCCAAGCCCTAGAGACTAATTTCATCAAAAATTCCATTTGGAGTCTTCTTTATCAAATATTTTCAGACTCTCGAAATATGAAAATACCATCGAGTTTTCTTTCCTTGGAATCATAAAATATACACAAGGAAGGACATGGCTCAAATTCATGTACAGGTATCTCTACGATGTGCCAACTCAAATTCATACCGATGAAGACATTCCTCATGCAGATTATATCTAGTAGATACGAGGCCATGTGAAAATTGGGTGCTTCTTCCTCCTTAGGTGACTGGGCCTGCAGTATACTAGTGCTCAATTTCTTGGATATAATTTCTCCCCACTTGAATATACCCCAAGAAATTGCCACAGTGTATGCTAGGGGAATCCACGCCTCTGAGAACTTGGCGCAGTCCTTTTCTCCATATAATCAGAAGATTAGAGCCATCAAGTAGATATATGGCTCCCTCAGGTTCACTATCCCATGTCATTCATTGCTCTGGTTCAAAATTTTCTTGTCTTCCTTCCACCAAGAAGACATTAACTGGCTAGTGTCATGAAATTCGTAGAACTTCACCATGAAGTCTGTGTTCAACCACTCCTCTAAGTCCCTAATTTTGTAGTACTTCTAGACCTTTGTCGAGATAAAAACTCTGACACATCTACCATTCTCATCGTTGATCAAGCGTTTATGCACATCTGTGTGATAAATTAACTAACTCTAGGTCTCTATGCATGGGAAGACTGGAGTTCATCAGGCTACCAGATGCAAGCACGACCACCAGATATTCAGGAAAAACTAGTTGTCGATGAACTCCCAGTAATGAACTCCCAGATATTCAGGATGAACTCCCAGTAATATTCCCGGTTGATTCTGTTGAATAAATCTCCCCACTGTGGGAGAATTATTTTTGATCTAGTGGTTGCTTCAGTATCACCAAAAGCGAGGGGTTGAATAAATTTTTTCTTGGTTGAAGTTTTAATGGTTGGTTCCACCTTGGGAGCATATTTCAGTTTCCTTGCAATGCCAAGAGAAGACCCTTCACAAATATTCTCCTCCTTTAATTTTGGTTCCCTAGATGAGCATCAGGTTATTGGCTTCCTTAGAGGCATATTTCCCTCTTCTTCGTGCTAGTTGAACCTGGTTTTTTGAAAGATTGAGAATCAAATACAACTCTTGAGACACTCTCTTCACTTCTTCGAATGCTCTGGAAATGGAAACTTGTGTGCAGAATGGAGGTGTTTGAATCTATTTTGGTGATTTAAACAGAGATGATACTTACCTTGTCACATCAGTTATTCAATTCAAGGTATGAGTGCAGTTCTACAAAATTCATCGCCAGATCTTCATTATGTTCAATATTAAATGCAGTCGTAGGCTAGTGGTGCAGGTGCAGGCTATAATGTGGTCTATCAACGATTGCAAATTCTCTTTGTTCAATCATCGCATGGGGTAGCAACATATGTAGAGAAAAAAATTAACTGACCTATTAAATGGAAGAATCCAATCTTATTGTGTGATGAAAACGTCCCATCATTCCACTAAATTAGTGGGTGAATCAAGAGTCAAGGATTTTCATTAGACCATATTCATTGATATCTCTCGAAAAAAAAACTCCGACCCCGATCCATCTTGCCATACAATGATGACATGGAAAAACTCACTTGGAAGTGTGACTAGGACATAGGGAAACCTAAGGTGACTCAGGATGAAAATGCATTGTATGAAATGCCTACGTGGAAAAGATACATGGTGCTTGAGATTGGCATCTTCATTTAACCATGTTATTCAGAATCAGGGACTTTCATCAGTTAAGCATTTTAACAACAGGTCCTACCCTGCCGATGTCGAAAAGTATCAAGGATCAACGATCGACAAAAATTTTAAACAAGCATTCTCGGATTAACCCCCTCAAAATTTTTCGATGCTGAAAGTGCAATGAGGATCGACGATCAGAGATGTGTCACCACAGAAATTTTCAATGATTTAACCCTTTGACATTTCATCGACCCTAAAAAAACACCTATGTAATCAACTATCAGGGGTTCATCATGGCCCATGTCAATGTTTTGACCTCTCGTATTTTGATGACACCAATGGGAAATCGGCTAACTCCTGAATCTTCTTTGCAAACAACTAGCGCAAATTTACTCCGCCTTTTACCAATGCCAATGATGGATCAATGATTATTGTTACTATGTGGTCATTTTATCTACTCCGATTTTTCCGATGCCAAACATAAACGCACTAGTCACAATTTTAGCTACAGATTCTTAGTTAGAATGCCTAGTTCCTTTAGAAACAAAGGTTTCATATTAATAGGTTCAAACAAATCTAATTTTATCGATGAAGAGACATGAGAACAAAATTAGCAATCCCTCCAAAATGGACTCAATTCAGAAAGAAAAACAGAAGAAAACAAGTGGTACCCAAAAGAGACAAAATTTCATAAACGCTTTTAGGGTGTGTTGAGCACTCAACACACTATAAAATTCACATTATCTCTTCTGAGCTTCTGAGTCTATATCGAATCGGCCTACGAACTCCTTGCAGGAATTGTGCACTCCTTGCGGGAACTATGCACTCCTTACACCAGGAATATCAAAAAAGAAAACAAATGAAACTTACAGAAACATCAACGGTTTCCACACTTAACCATGAAAAACATATTCATGCATAAAATATACATAAACAAATAAAACATAGAGAGCATAAAGAAACATCACATGTACTCAAATAACTCATATGAACACAACACCATACAATTGGAATCAAACCTCTCTACTTGTATTCATTTAGTAAAATATGTACATGGACTCATACAGTTCTTTGCAACTCCTCATAAGCTTCAACAACTTCTCTCGACAACAATAACATTCATCAACAACTACAATATTCAAAAACATCATTTGGGCATACAATACATATATTTATACAATGAGGGCCTACTCGAGACTTCCCTCTAGAATACCTTAGAGCTATCCTATCATAGTTATTACATTCATCTACTATGGACTATTACATTGAATGGAAATTACATTCATATATGAGTCGTTACTCAGTATTTGTACAACCTTGTTTGCTAATTAAAATGATTACATTCCCCGGGGGCCTTATGTGATAGCTCAAGCCTCAAAACATTTAAAATCCTTAAATACAATCCTTTCAAAACATAAAGACACACTCCTCCCTGGAATTAAAAAACAACTTCAAATCTGCACGTTGGGTGTTGAGTTGTCCTCCACATGGCCTCTTTAATGCTGATAATGATGCTCTTGTATCACATAGGCCAATAATCCTTGTTAAATAAGAAACATGTTGAGAAGGAAGTCGAAGTTATAAAAGAGATATGTTTATGCACTAGAAACAAGAAAGGACATGATCCACAAAATATAATATGCAAGCATATAAAGTCTATCAAGATAGCACAACAAATAGTCCACGGGGTCAATTATGTTGAGGATATCTTTCGAGGAGCCTTGTATTTCAAAGAAGTATTAGATAGACTCCCAACTGACTTAGCAAAATAACAACTTCCAAAGGAAGAAGATGAAAACATATTTTTGGTGACATAACATATCAAAACACTACTCAAACAAGATAAATAAAAACATGATGCAAAGGAACTAGAAACAAAGAAGAAAGAGGAATAAATATCAAGGAAAGTAGATGGAGCCGAGGAGAAGTAACAATAGATAAAGAAAGCATAAGTGGAGAAGAAACATGCCGAGAAGAAACTACAGAAGAAAACAAAAAAATAACTTTAGTCCTGGAGATAATCAAATAAGAAGCCACCAACGCAAATGAAGCATGAAGAGATGTGAAAAATAAATTCTTATTTTTATTGCACAACATCCAAAAGAATTGGTCGGATCACTTGAAAATAGGACAACAAATGAACATTGTGAAATAAAAATATCAGAGAGTTCAAGGAACCTATGACCATATTATAAACTGGAAATAAATTTTTGATAACCCTCCTAATATGTTTCCAGTATATACATCCAAGCAGAAGATCAAGGACCATATTTTACTCAACGCTGGGAAATCTACCCTTAATAATATGAAAATTACTCAAGAAATGGTGGGACAAGCTTATAGAAGTATGTGGAGAGCATCAAATGACATGCTAGAACAATTTATAATGGAAACCATGGAAGATTTAGAAAAAGAAGTGTTTTCTCACACAATGATAGAAGATGTAAAAAACAAAAGGAACCTGAGCAGAAGAGTCATTGATGCAATAAACGAAGTTGATAGGGAAATACTAGAAAAGAGGATAGTGAAACCAAATCAATTGATTTTGTTAGCAGAGCACTTCATAACACAGACAAAGGAAACCTTAAAAACATAAGTGGTGGCCCCTATTTGTGACAATGAAATCAAGCTTGAGAAACTTCAAGTGAGCATAATGGAGACCATACTAGAATATTTCAAGTTATGGAAGAAATTCAGAGATCAAATGAAAACACCCAAAGCCATTTGATTATTGTATCTGATCTCTATATTTTTCCAGTTTTTGTAATTATTGTAAAAATCCCAATCGGGAAGGTGAAATGAAGAGTTGTAACTATCATCTGACAGAGTGAGAGTTACAGGATATGAAAATCCCCTTCCTCATATTTTATAAAAGGGGTGTATGTAACAAGGAAATGACTTTTTCACTTTGTGTTTGACGGGTTGTACTATTACTCCTAATTTAATGAAGAGAAAGAGACATTTAAAGAATCTGTAATTGTGGTGAATGTATCTTAGACTATTCTTAATGCATTTTTCCTAATTTGAGTATTATGAATTTCATTGTATGGGTTCTTTCTGCAATTTTCTTGTATGCTCAGATTATCATGGTTTTCTTAATTGAATGCAATTATAATATTGTTGGAGGCAAATAACAACTAATTGTTAGTGTTTTTGATAATATTATTGTGCTTATTTCCCATTTGAATGTATGAATTTCTTCTAATTCAAAAGGGATTTATTTAAAACCATATTCGATCTTCTCTAGTTCTCTCCTGATTAGGATAGGGTTAGTTTAGTTTAATATTACATCTTAGAATAGCCATATGTAGCATCATTTAGTGAAATTCTAGATTTTAATTCATATGAGAAACTTTGGTTCTCAAATTCATATTTATATATTTGAATTATCTTAGAAATCAAGACAATATGCTCGTAGGAAAAACTACCCCAAACAAGAACGATTCTAATTGAGACTTTCCATTGGGTGTTCTCCCTTACCTACTTGATAGGGCATTTTGGACCCATCAACATAAATAATACTAGAAGGACGGCCATTGAACTGAATGGATGCAAAGAAAACTCAAATCCCTACTCGTTCTATTCCACTCATTAACATCACTTAGTCGAGTAGTTCCCATTCACTTAATAATGCTTGTGATTCACATTACTTGTCATACTCAACAAACAAGCCCCCTCAAGTTACCACCCAATGTGCACTTATTCATTCTAAACCCAATTTTTCCTCCCTGAGTTCGCCCCATTACACTATACCTAAACTCAATACGATAATCAGAGAATCCCGTGAGCATGTGGACCACGTCCTAACTAGACAATGGAGTAGATAGATTGACCAACCCTCCATTGATTATTCAGTGTCTCAAGGTCAAGAAAATTATCAAAGTGAATACCCGTGGTTTCCTAATTCTTTCACATATCAAGAAAACTTGACCGTCAGAACCCCAGACTATCACTTGCCTCCAACTCTATAGGACTTTTCATAACTTTTTTATTTTGAACTAA
This sequence comes from Picea engelmannii, assembly GCA_009831015.1. Taxonomy (NCBI): domain Eukaryota; kingdom Viridiplantae; phylum Streptophyta; class Pinopsida; order Pinales; family Pinaceae; genus Picea; species Picea engelmannii. Next base: position 15,794 of record ML781851.1, on the reverse strand, counting down.
AACGTTTATTTATCATCGGTGGTGGTGGTATACCTCCCTCTCCACATATCTCCCCACCCCTCACACTAAGAAGTGAACCTGAATAAAATTTTGAAGAGGAATAGAACTTTGAAAGTGAGTAAGAAGGAGAATAACAACTACAACTAGTTCTGTATAACCCTCAAACCATGTATGGAAACAACAAAAACCCCCCACCTTATCAACCTTAGCTAGTCCCTGATGTAGTCATTGTACCCGAAGCACTCCATGACATGCCTAAGCATCCTAAAATATTTCTTCCCAAGTTTGACCCATACATAAAGGAATTTGTTGAAGACCACGTCAAGAAATTCCTATTGTCAGTAAGGCTCCAAAAAATTCGATATGAAGATGTCATCTATAGGTTGTTCCCTCACACCTTTGAATATAAATATTCAATATGGTTCTTTTATTTGGAATAAGATTCGATTACTAGCTGGAGAACATTTGAGACCATTTTTATTAAAAAAATTGGGGAAGAAAAAACACCAACTACTTTGGTCTTATACCTCTCGAGAATTAAAATGGAACCTAAATAAAAAGTAAAATATTTTAATCAATGATTCCTTACTCTATTGAACGGATAACTCAATCTTCTAAACCCATTGAGTATGTCACCATTTATTTCTATACTTCATCTCTACCCATTTCCATGGCGATGTTTGTTTAAAATGCAGAGAAATCTATCCTAGGAGCCACTTTTCAAGAAGCCCTCAAAATTGAAAAGAATATGATAAATTTGAAGGGAAACCCTAGGGCCAAATCCTCAAAGGAAAAATATGATTATAAGACCATGTCCACTGTTACCAAGCCCTCAAAAGAAAATAAAGATACTAATTCTGTGAACATGGAATCCCTCCGGAGAATTTTCAAGAAACTATCCAATGAACTAATTTATTTGAAGAAGAATAGTGGAGAAGGATCTTCTAATCCCAAGAATTTTTTTAAGTTCCAATATAATAAAGACAATATCACTCCTCCCTTCATTAAAAAAAATCATTCTCTATCATATGGGATCAATATGGAAGACATTGTTCAAGCTCTACAATATTGGGCCATAGAAAATTTGACTGAATCTAAATATGAAGAAGAGGGTGAAAATGAACAAAAGGATCAATACCAAGAGGCTGATGAATCGCCTGAACAAAAAGTTAATTATTTTGGGGACATATCATATGGAGAGGGAGAAGAGGAAGAATCAATAGATATAGAGGAGATACATATGTCCCAAAACGTTGTGACCACTACAAGTGAAAGAAAAAATATGTCCTCTGATACCCCTGCTTATTCTGATCCTCCTAGGATTTCACCCCATACCCAATAGGCCATTGGTAATGCTTCCAAAAAAAGTGTTCCTTATACTCATGTACCAAAGTTGGAATACAATTTATTATAATATCTTAAGAGAACCAAGGCTAATATTTCTTTATTTGAACTTATGAAGCTTCCCTAGATTCATGAGAATTTTATCAGAACTCTACAAGGTAAGACTGCCAAAATGTCCAAAGATATTTTTGTCGGAACAAAGAAGGGGAAGAGCAAAACTACCCCAGCTGATGATATCAATGCACCCAAAATATAGGTGGCTATAAATGCTTCTCTATCTGGGAAAAGGTCAATATCTACCACTCCTCCCTTTTTTATCACTTTTGAGATTTTCAACAGAAATGGCCATAATTGTATGGTGTATTCAAGTGCCTTTTCCAATGTAATTCCTCTTAAAGTTTGTGAGAAACTAAAAATCAAGATTGAAGAATATGATATTCAAATCATACATCTTTACATGACCCAAGTTAAAATAATAGGAGAGTTGAAAAATATTTTGAACGGGATGTCCTTCAATCCTAAAATACATCAAACTATCGACATCATAGTTTTGGATATACCTGATACCTATGGTATGCTCCTAAGTAGAGACCGATCATCTATTCTTAAAGGATATTTTTCCATGGAATGATCACACCTTTGGCTACCCTATAATGGAAAGCTCAATAAAATCAGGATTGATAGAAAAATATACATGAAACATGTCGTAATGGACTTGAATAACCCAAATGAGCCTGTTATGTTTAATCCTTCTATTCTGAGAAATTATTCCTATGATTCATGTTTTGAGATATAGTGTTGGGATTTCATCTTATGTGGAATCAAACACACAATCTGAAATCCTTCATTTCACTTATATTGTTGAGCCCCACTGTAACATATTAGATACAACTAATCATGATCTTATACAGTCTAACATAATATTTAGTGACATATTAGAGGTTTTTTCTAGCTACACTAACCACACTAATTTAGAAAGAAAAGAAAATACTAAGTACATACATAATCTTAAAAGATATCATAATATGTGGACTTTATTTTTTGATGGGTCAAAATCTCTTGAAGTTGTAGGTGCAGGGGTTGGATGCATACTAAAGGACATTGATGGAAATAAAAATATGATAGCATGCATACTTGAGTTCCAATGAAAAAATGTTATACCTTTAGGATGAACCCCAAAGTGTAGATATCCATGTAACAATACTTTACTTATAAGTTGGTGATATGAATTAACAAGTTTGTTGATTTGGAAATGTGTGCATTAAGTTAGTGCACGAGAATCTCACACCAATAGAATACGCGCAATTGTAAAAAAAAAAGATACATCGTGTAGTTTAATGTTTGGTGCACACCTGTGTAAGTACATCGGAATGGTACACTGAAAGTGAAACATCTTAACGTAGGCAACGTGCACAAGTGTCAGTGCAAAAATATGGCTTACTGAAGGAAAATGCATGAAACGATGGATTTATCACACATTGGCTTAGTGTGCAGGTTTTGAAGGCAAGAGAGACCTTTTGTATATAAGTCATGATGTAATGTGCACCTATGTGAGGGTGCAAGGGTGGCGCATTGAAGAAAGGGTGCACGCAACCCAAAATTTCTTCACGCACTAGTTTAGTGCATGAGCTTTATGTTTTTTAAGCTGGTGATCCTAGATGCAAAAGATAAATACTTTTATACTGAGTTATAAAATGTAATCACAATAAAATTTAATGAAAAATACATCCCTATGGAAGACTGACCACGTAAAAGAGTTTGGGGGGATAACTCCACTAGCTGAGGTTAAGGGTGTTGGGTTAAGGCGTTAAGGCGCTTAAACCCCAAAAGGAATATTATATTAATATTTGTTTAAAAGAATAAACTGAGGAATATTATATTAACATTCCTTAAAAAGTGTAAAGTTGGGATATATTATTTTATCCTAAGTCCTAAGGATGAGACAAGTGGTTGAAGGTAGTTCTCAGGTCAAGTTGGGAACATGCATGCAAATATTTTGGGACTTAGTCCACTATAGAGGATTGGGGGGATCAGTCGACCATCAAGAGTTGTGATATGTAGCCAAATGTTTGGCATAGAGCTGATTGTGATGGTCATTGAAATCAATTGTTATAATGACCAGTATGATGATTACTGTCACAGATACCTGTATATGGATTAGCCTGGAGAGATAGACTAAAGAGGTAGGTTGTCATGCACGTGGAATATTGCATTCTCTCCAATTGAGAGAACTGTCAGGAATTATTTCTCGAGGTGCCAAACTACAATGATAGGGATTGGAGACTTCTTGTCTAATATGTTGCTAAATCCCTGGAAGGGAAGTGGGACAGACATGTGGGGAATGAGAGACTGTATGTTTTCCGTGTGAATTAGCATATGTGATGTACTTTCCTGTAATTGATTCATCTATGATTGAGTTACCTATGACTGAGTTCTTGTTGAGTGAGAGACTTTATCCTGGTTGGGAACTAATGAAAACCCCCACTACTCCTAGGGGTTCGTGCAACCTCTTGGTCTAGGATCGATTTACACAGGAGCCGAAGTGGCTCTCGGGTCCCCACAAAACCCTTAGAATCCTATACACATGCCTTTTTTTCCTTACCTGTGTGAAAATTTGGTTTGCAAGGGCCTTTTTACTCTAGCGGAGTCTTCACATGACCTCAAGCCAAAACCCGAGGCTTAAAATTTTGAAAGCGACAACTTCCACACTCCAAAGCTTCAGGCTTCGAGATTTTTTCCCTAAATACCTTCCAAAACCTCTGAACATTGAATTGGTGAATTCCCAGACTAGTGCTTCAGAACTTCAAGAGTTCTAACCGCAACAACTTCCAAATATTCTGAACGTTGAATTGAAAAATTCTCAGAGGGCTCATGGATCAATGATCCAAACTTCCCCAACAACCAACGGATGTGATCCACTTCCTTGCATAGGCTTTTCACACTCTTGCGCTATCTCTCCTCTGAGCTTCTTCAACAATTAACTAAGTTTTGACTCTGTGCATTCTTGCACCAGTCTCCTCTCTGAGATTTTATACTCTTACGAGTATAGGCACACTCCTTTCCCTTGCTCTATGCACTCCTTGCACTATCCCTTTTGAGCTTGTGACTGGTTCTAGTGTTCCCACTTGGCATGCTCATCACAGAACTCATGACTAAGTTCTTGTGCACTCCTTGTGCTAGCTTCTCAAATTTTTCTAATAACACTGGTGTGCACTAGCCTTGAAAGCCCAGAACACTCATAAACTCACACAGATAAGGAATTTTATCTATTCCTACAAAAGGAACATTTAAACACTCATAGAATTCATAAATATGCACAGTAAACATTCAGAAAAAAACAGTCATTTGTAACAAACCCACGGTGGAGAATAAAGTTTTTTTCGCTTTTCTCAAGGGACAAAATCTCAAATTCTGAAGCCAAACAATTCTTTAAGACTAGATGGTCTCGTTATATAGTTAAACATAGAACCTTTCAGTTTCTTAGTGTAGGTTTAAGGGCATATGCGACCTTCCCCTTCAACCTACTATGAAAACTTGGAGTGTCAGGCGTTAGCTCTTTTTGTGACTCAGTTTGCATGATTAAGTTCCAGGTGTGAGTTTCTCTCACACGGCCATGGGCTGTGACCACCCGCCTACCCAAAAGGCCTTTCAAGAATTTGCATGTCGGGTATTCTACATGTGATTTACCCTGACCTTCCCAATCTCCAAAATCCAATAGGGGCCTAGCGCATGCTAGCTCTTCCCTTATCCTCCTCCACGTGACCACTACCCATGACCATAGGCTTAACCTAAACAACACGTCACGTTTTTCAACTTCAGAACTTTCGATGCAAGGCACCCCAAGTCCTCCAATTCTCGAGTTCCGAAAGGGGCTTAACAACCGTTAGCTCCCTCCTTTTTCCTCCGTCCACGTGACCATTTACTACAACCCAAAGCCTAAATCCAAGGCACGTCGGAACTTCGCATATCGTGAGTTCTCATGACTGCCCTCTTTGAATTTTCTACCCTATGAGTCAACGAAATGATGAGATATTGCCACGTGTCCCCCCTTAATGGATGACCATGATCAAATTGCAATTTCGCATATCGCGAGTTCAAACAGTTATTCTCTTTGACCTTCTTGTTATGCAAGTCAGTGAAATGCTAAGATGTCACCATGTGTCCTTAATGGATGACCAGGATGAAATCACGATTTCTCATATCACAAGTTCGAATGGTTATGCTCTTTGACCTTCTTTCTCTGCGAGTCAGTGAAATGATGAGATCTCGCCACGTGTCCTCCTTAATGGAAAACCACGATCAAATCGTGATTTCACATATCGCAAGTTCGAACAGCTATGCTCTTAACCTTCTTTCTCTATGAGTCAGTGACATGTTGAGATCTCGCCACGTGTCCTCCTTAATGGACGACCACAATCAAATTGGAGCTTGTCTCGTGCACCTTCCCCCGGATCCAACGACTGTTGGTTCACATGCTTCAGATTTGACGACTTAGATCCATTTTCCTCCTGTGCTCACTTCTAGTTGTCTGAGCATGGATTTCGATGGACCAGATCTTCTCCTCCACAAGCTGGGTCCTTAGGGAACTTTGAATTCCCCACATACCCTTTGTGTTAATCCATTCGTGTCAGATCGATGGTCCACGACCTTCCTCGATCTAACGGTCCATATCACATCGCAACACCTAGTTTCGAAAGTTTAGTCGTGCCAGCCTGCGACTCTTCCATTGTGCGAACTCACGAAAAATGAAGTAGATGAGGCATTAATTCCTTCTCTACTTCTTCAAATCCGGTAGTCGAGGAACACTGTGGCCTGTGTGGTGTCCTAGTAATATTTTTCCAAGTGGCGCAAATGTTCCAATTCTTTCAGAGCAGTAGCCAGCTACTCTTCATCCCTATTTTCTCTGTCCAAGGTGGAATCTGTGATTTCCATCCCTGTGCCAATAAGTTCGGATGTCTTGGCATGCTCTATGTTGATCATATTTTCCTCCGTGGTGATGAGGATGGAGCGAACTAGAGTGATCCTCCTCTTCTTGGTGGTTCTTTACACAATAGCTTTCCTTTTTCGATCATAAGTGATAGCATGTATGTTAGGAACTTCATCTATGGGTTCAGGGATTTGTTGATCTCCCCAAGTGAGCATATTTCCCAGGCTCTCGATGGTATATATTTGTTCAGGACTAGGTTCTTTAACTTCCTCCATGTGTTATGATGGACCAGCTTCTGTTTGTTTCTCATCGGGAAGTTGAGTACTGATTGAAAATGAGGATTCAGGGATAGGCTTGGTACTTACTTGATAATCGTTCGTTGAGACATTGATTTCCTACTATGGAGCTTCTTCCTTTTGTTCATCTAATCCTAGCTCATATGTCAGACTATCCTTTCGTGCTTTTGGTACCTTGAGTGGTTTAGTGTCGAAGACAATTTTGACCTCCTGGTCATTGTGTGAAGGGATCCAAATTTAGGCATTGGGAGCTGGGGAAGATGTCTTCTCCGACTCCTTTTTCTCTATGATCTGTACAGGTCTCACCAAGGATACCTCCAGGCTCTCTTCATCATTATATATATTGTTTATCAATTCACAGAGGGGGTTTGGTGCACTTGCTCTCCGTGATGCTCTGAATGTCTTCAGCTGAGATTAAACATCCCCCGGTGATCCAACCTATGGCGTTGTGATTTTAGGGTTGTCTAACCCGACGATTTCATCAATGTCAATTAGTTCAGGGCCACTTGGGCCTGCCTGGATTTCATATGGGTCGTCAGTAGGGGATCCCATCATTCCTATGAGGTCTGTTTCATCTTCCAATTGATCAATCACTCACTGAGCCTGTTCTATCATTAGCAACCCCCTTTCTCGTGTGTCCTTTTTCATAGGGAAACCTCTATCCTACACCAGAGCTACCAGGGGAACCTCGATTGCTTCTATTGCTATCATTTCTTCCCTGGCTCTGAGGGCCTCTTGAGTTGATTGCTCTATGGTTGTCTCCTATTTATCTAGGCTCATGGCTCTGAATATGGTCACTTTGGGGTCGGCCATCCTTTCCACCACCTCGTCCCGGTCTTGGGAATTTTCTATGAATATTTCATCTTCAAATTTGACGTGGGTGTACAGACAAGAGGATGACACTTGCGAAGCATGTTTCAAGACTAGACCATTTGGATCGTTCTTGTGGAATTAGCTTGTCTGGAATATTAACTCTAGTTGGCTTAGCCCTTCTTGTTTGGCTTGATCCGTGTCCTTCACCATGTAGAAACCTCCATGGAAACCATAAGGTATGAACGTTCACTTATTGTCCTTGACTAGGGTGGCGTTGTAACCTTGCAGGATGGTTTGGTAGCATATCTCTCCCACTACAAGCTGGTTAAGGACATGCGTTGGTAGGAGATGTGGTGCTCCAGTGGCCATGAACACCCTAATGTAGGTGTCGCACTCATCCAAGTACCAGTGGCCTACCTTTGATATCATCTTTTTGGCCGCAACCGATAGTCTCGGGCATTATTTCTTAAAAAGAATGAAATAAATACGTGCGATGAATTCATCGATGATGAGAGAGTAATATTTCTTGTACTTGTTCTCCCATAGGATGTTGAAATATACGTGGACCGGGATCTCTGCAACGTGCCAGATCAGGTTCATTTCGGGGAAAATGTTTATGGCGCACATGACATCAAGTAAATATGAATCCATGTAGAAATTTGGTGTCTCTCCTTCCTTCGGTGTCTGAGTCTGTTGTATGTAGATGCTCAGTTGCTTAGAAATGGTCGCTCCCTAGTTGAAGTCACTCCTGAAAATTTCCATTGTGTAAGCTAAGGGCATCCATGCCTTTGAAAATATGGAGTAGTCCTTCTCTCCATATAATCGGTAGATGAGAGCCATCAAGTAAATGTATGGATCCATTAAGTCGGTCGTCCGATACCAGCCAGTGCTCTGGTTGGTGTATTTCTTGTCTTCCCTCCACCATGAAGCCATCACCCAGCTAGTGTCATGGTGCTCATATAACTTAACGATGAAATCTATATTCGTCCACTCCTCGGGGTCTCGTAGGTGTGAATTGGACTTAGGGGACCCAAAAAAAAATGACAAAGGGAAAAACTAGAACGTACAGTTCTCTGATCTAGCAAAGACACGTGGTGTTGAAGACAAGTGTCCTAATCCATTTGTATTAATTAGAGTCAAGACTTTCCTTAAATTATGTGTTCTAAAACAAACCTTGGCTTGTTGATGCCGAAAAGTATCCAGGGTCGGTGGTCGGTGATAAACCTATCACATGTTTTTCTTCGGATTAACTTCTTTGCAAAAGTCCCGATGTTGAAAATGCATCGAGGATCAGTGACCAGGAGTATATTTTAGTGTGGTTAGAATGTCTGTGGCAATCATTTTAGGCTTTCCCCAATTTCGATAAGCGTGTTGAGCATAGGCTATCAACGATATCTTTTCTTTATATGTTAACACCTATTCCTCTCGTCTTTTACCGATGTCGAAGGGGATCGGCTATCGGAGATATCCTTATGCAATACTTTTCGTAAAACAAAACTTCATTTTTCCGATATCAATGAAGATCGGCGTGGTGATTGAGGTTTCCTAAGTATTCTTTTCCATCTTTGAATTCCTTGTGATCCCGAAATTGAGTGTGTTGGGTGAAGTGTTTTGGATTTTGATTATTTATTCAGGTTTTAAGGATTTTTAAGTCATGGGGTTTCATAAGTTAAAATAGACCTAAAAATATAATGAGATGCAAGATAATAAGCAAATCCAAACATTTCTCAAAATGAAATCTAATCAGACAGTTCAAAGATCAAGTGGTACACAAAAAGTGAAAAAATGACATAGGCTTTTTAGGGTGTGTTGATTGCTCAACAGATTCCATGGTTGGAGCTCAATGTGTTATTTATTTGGGTTTATCTTATCCTCCTTAGCATTCGGTGGGATAGTAAGAATAGAGAGAGAGACATACTTATAATGTTAGGAAAAAATAGCATTGAATATGGGTAGGTATCATTTAAAATCAGTGGACTTAGGAGAAATTCCTATGATGTACATCAAAGGATTTTGTGAGAAGTCCTTTGATATACATCAAAATACTTAGCATGAAGTTCTCCAAATTCTATCAAAGTGAATGGAGGAAACTTCTTCGATGAAATATGAATACTTGACATTAACTCCTCTGAATTTATTGGAGGAGTTGCAAGGAACTTGGGCGATGGGAAATCTCATAAAAGGGAAGAGTGTGAACTCTTTTAAATCTTATTGGTGAAATTGGGAGGAACTCCTCTGATGTGAATCAGAGTAGTTGAAGGTAACTCCTCTAATGTACATCGAAGGAGTTTTTATTAACTTTGTCGAAAATCTTTTAAAACTTGTTTTGTAAGAATATTCTTTTAAGTAATTCATTTTTGAGAGCTATAAATTGAGGGAAGTAAAATTGAAGGATGAACTTGATAGATAAGTAAATAAGTTGTTGGAGGATCTTATCAAAGTAAAAAAATATAAGGGGATTCATTTCTTAAAATAAATTTACAAATGGATTACAAGAAAAATGGAGGGTTGTAGTTCCTGGCACAACATAACCTTAGAAGAATCCCTAAAGAAAATCCTAGAAGCCCCTAAAATTGATGATGATACGTCCACTTGAAGAAGCATTGAAGAGACTTGAATGATCCTTCACATAAGTGTATATAACTCCAAAGTGCTCCCCTTGTGGCATAGCTTTTAATCATTTCCCTAACAGGACGAGATAACATGTGGTTGTTTTCACATCCCCACTTTGAGTTGTACACAAATGGAGCCAACCGAAGAAGCCCCTAAATAAAAGATAAGAATCCCATAAATCCAAGTGAATAAGACCCTAAAGTAAAGTAAATAAGTCCCTAAGGTCATTCATCCTTAAGGAATAGGTGTGACCCTTGGTTGCACCCCCTCATGTGGAGAAGACTCATATAAATAAGAGGAGACTCATTCAGCATTTGGAACACACCAATCCTAGACAAGGAAGAGGAGTGAATTTCATCCTATATGAGCAAATTTCCAAGGGAATATGAAGTGAAGAAAGGAGAAATTCCAAGGGAAGTTGAAGTCTTGTGATGATTTGTTCTAGAGTTTTCTTTGAAGGTCATCTTGGCACTTTCAATATAATGCTTTTTATAGAATGATTCATAAATAAAAACTTGAATTTTTTTCAGAAGAGAAAGTGAATAATATTGGGTACAAATTTGAGGTCTTGACTCATTACTGGTTTGGATTTATACTCAGTGGAATTTGAGGTTTTTTAATCTAGGGATTTCTTCTTCAAAACTAGTCATCTTGCAATTTTTCGTTGTAATTTTTTTGGGGGGACAAGAAAAGGAGAAAAAATTGGAGTGATATTGAAGAATATTTGGTACAAGTTTCAAATCCTTATTCATTGCAGGTGTGTAGTTGTACTTTTTCGAAGTTAGGGTTTGTGACTAATCCAGAAAATAGTCCCAAATAGGTGTTCAAGATAAAACAGTTATATTTGAATATTGGTAGGTAAAAACCGAATTGCACTTATTTCATTAGAAGGATAACATATCCTAATATATGAGGTCCAAGTTTTAGAATCGCAAATGGAAAATTAAGCTCGTGGTGAATCTTACAACTTTCATATTTAAGATACAGTTCTGAGTAATTGTGTATGCAAATTTAAGAAGTGATTTTTGGATTGTATTTGAAGGTTGATTTGATCCTATATCATAATTTAAAATATATCAAGGGGATTGGTATCTCTTTCCCATAGGTGTTGGAAAAATCAAGGAGTGGGTGCTTCCTTCAAGTTGATTCTTTTAAAATCATGAAACTACTTAAGAAAAGTTTTTGTGGTCTTCTCCCAGTTGGGCTTCCACGGAAAAATATATGTGAAATGTATATGAGTTTATGTGATGATGAATGAAATTTTTAATGGTTAATTTTTATGTAGTGCTTGAAGGTTAAAATTTTTGAAATAACTCTATATTGATTACCCCCACGCTCAATATTATTGAATATTCTAACAATTGGTACCATGGTGGGTTCCTTCAGGAATAGTCTAACCATTGGAAGGTAGATCATGGATAATCAAGGAGAATTGACCAAAGATGGAACACCATTGTTTGATGGGAAAAATTATGGTTTTTGGAGCATAATAATGAGAGCAGTTTTGCAAGAACAGGGATTTGAAATTTGGAAAGATGTAGTAAATGGATACACTACACCAACTTCTCCCCCAACAAATAATGCTAGTAAAAATATCAGTGAATACAGTTCAAAGGCTATAAATTTCATTCTAACTGGTCTAATAGGTTTAGAATTTGTTAAGGTTATGCATTGTGTGATCCAGGTAGATATTTGTGGCCAATTCCACTTGGACCCCCACCATTGCTTCTTTTACTTTTTCAGTTTCCACACATTTTACTACTTTTAGCAGTTTTTCAGGTCCTGAACTTCCGAAGTTGTTTTGAGGCCCTAAAAGACGTTTTTTGGAAAAACGAGGAGCAACATGAACTTTCCTTCGATGTTGCTCACATCAAAAGTTGTAGTCCTCAGATAGACATTTCTAACGAGGTATTGAGCACGTCAAACGGAGATCGTATGCCAAAGTTATGTCCCCGGGATGTTGATGTACCAATTTACCCAAACGGGGCCCATAGTCTTGGTGTTTTATCTCCTAGGTTTAGGTCTTTGGATGTTTAGGGTTTTCCATTGTTTCTCAATAATAAATAGGCCTTTGAGCCTCATTGTAACACGGTTCAAAGGTCAGTATCCATCACATCTCTTCTCATAGATAAGCTACCAGTGCCCTAGCTAGTTTATTTCCATTCTGTCTGTAAGCATATTTCAGTCATTTGTTATTAATGAAATGAAGTTTTATTTATGTTACATCTCTGCATTTATGTGTGTTTATGTATTTCATTTTGTTCTTGCATAAATATGGATCAGTGGTATCACAGCGGTCTACTCTTTCTCGATGCTTCTTTTCATGTCCCCAACGAGGTCGGGGTATAAAGAGTTAGGGCTTGATCTGGTTGAACCTTTGCAATATCATCCTCGCAAACCCCAACGACCGCCCATGGGGGAAGAAAATAAAGATGAGGGAGCAATAGATCCTATCAAAATATTGCTTGAGGAGGCCCTCGAGAAACAAAGGAATGCAATGATGGACAACTTTGCCCAGATCCTTCAATGGTTGCCCACTGGCAGCACATCTACAACCATCAGCCACTCTGGAGGCACCACTCCTTTTAAGGTACAAGTAAACTTTGACATTCCCATATTTGAGGGCCAAATAGATGCAAATTTCATAGATAGATGGTTGAATCTGTTAGAAGGATATTTCTCGGTTCATGACTTTTTTGACTAAGAAAGGATTGTTTTTTCACTCCTCAAAGCCGCCCCCCATGTCAAGGAATGGTGGGAAACCTATTGGGAGAAACAGGGCGAGGGGGAACCCTCTCTATTCTTGGCCACACCCACCTAGAATTCTTTCTGAGATGCCATCAAGGAACAATATTATCCTATGGGGAGCTATGAGGATAAATACATACAATGGACTACCCTGTGGCAACAAAGGGACGAAGATGTGCATGAGCTGACGAATTTGTTTCATACCCTACGCAAAAATTTGGGTATCAAATATTTGGAGAAACATTTGGTGTTAAAGTACTGTAGTTTTCTGCACATATACATTCAGGAGGAAATGGAGTTCCTCGACATCTCCTCCCTTGGTGCGACATACCGGTATGCTGCCAAGATTGAGCAGAAGTTCAAACAGAAGAAGCGAGACTTTGGGTCTGTGAATCAGAAGCAAGGGAAAGGTACCCCCAAATAGCAGAACAAAGGACCAAGCCAAGGTGGGGCAGCCCAAGACAACCCGCCAAATCCGCAAGTAAAGAACAACACCATGAAACCAAAAAATGACACGGGGAAGGGGTGTGAGTTCCATAAGAGCTCCAATCACAACACAAGTGAGTGTCGAGCCAAGCAGTCATTAGTAACTGAGTTGAAGGCTTCTGAATTGGATGCATGCTTTGAATATGAATCAGAACCTAACAAGGGGAATGACAGGGGGAACCATATTATCGATGTAGAGCCCAATGCCACTGTTTCCACCACGAAGATCTAGAAGGAGGAACCAGAAGATCCATAGGAGGCAGAGCGCGTCTTCCATTCCAATATGTAGGTAAAGGGTTCCTCATTGCAATTCATTGTTGATAGCAGGAGATAGAAGAACCTCATCTCAGTAGAGGTCGTGAATCGGTTGGGCTTGCCGACCACATCACACCCAGAACCATACACCATCGGGTGGTTGCACCAAGGATGGGACCTCTGCGTCAGTCAGCAATGTCGCCTTCCCTACAACATTAATCCCTTCACGGATGAGGTATTATGTGACTTTGCTCCTGTTGATGTTTCTTATGTATTATTAGTCCAATTGTACTTGTGGAAGCGACATGTTGTGGATGAGTCCAGGCCTCGTGTTGTTATTATTACTTTGGGAAATAAGTTGTACAGGATACCGAAGATAGCACCGCCTACCGCCATCTCTTTGGTTACTGCAAAACAATGCAGTAAACTCATTTCCAAAACCAGGAAATTTGTTTTCCTAATGATCTGCCCTTAGGGAAAGAAGAAGACTATGGCCATGACCTCCAGACAGGGCCCCTCTGCACGACAACAAAAGATGGATAAGGTCGTTGAGGAGTACGAGGACATATTCACCTCCCCTGCAAGGGTGCCTCTACACTACCAGGTCAAGCACCCCATCGATCTAACCCCAAGTGTGTCGCTACCCAATGGACCAATCTATCGGTGCTCTAATATGGAGAATGATGAAATCAAGAGGCAGATTCAGGAGTTGTTGCAGAAAGGCCACATATGGTTGAGTTCATTGCCCTGTGGGAGCCCAATCATGTTGGTGCAGAAGAAGGATGGGACTTGACATTCTACATTGACTATCGGGCGTTGAACAAGATCATTGTCCAAAATAGGTACTCGATCCCACAGATTGATGACCTTCTAGACCAACTCAAGGAGGAAAAATATTTCATAAATATCGACTTGAAGTCTGGGTATCACCAGGTACCAATCAAACCCTCTGATGTGTGGAATACTGCCTTCAAATACAAGAAGGGCCTTTTCGAATGGTTGGTCATGGATTTCAGGTTGACGAATGCCCCTGCAACCTTCATGAGGCTAATGGACAACATCTTGCGGCCATTCAACAACTCATTTGTAGTGGTTTACTTGGATGACATTATGATCTTCATCCATACTTAGGAAGAGAAACTCCACCACATCCAACAGGTCCTCCAAACACTGCAGCAACACAAGTTGTGTGCCAATTTGGAGAAGTGCACTTTTGGCATGACCCAGGTGTTGAGGAAAAGATATGAAATGATCTTACTCAAGCATTTTCAGATTCTTATTGGCTAAATCAAAATAGACGGGAATATCACCCTATGTTTATAGCCATCAAAATTAATATCCTAACTCACAAGTATTAATTACAAGTGCTTAGGCTAGTCTTTTTATAAATAAAAGCTTGCTAGAAAATTCATTATTTATATGATTTTCTGAATATAACAGTGGCTGAAATAAATATAGAGACAAAAGTAAAGACACCAAGTTGATAAACAATACAGATGAGACATAAAGAAATCCTTTATTCCATTCCAATTCATCAAAGATTCATTCTCTTTACAAAATTTCGTGAAGAAGTTTTGGACTAAAGTCAAACTTAGATGTCCCCGATGAAACATACATAAGGAACTCTGACAGAAAATAAAAAAATTGAACTCTAAAATTCGGATCAACTTGCCACATATTGTTTCCCACACGACTCTGCACAATAGCCTTTATCAGTCATGAAAACTAATTCACAAACAGACAAGTCTACTCAGACTATCAAAGATAGATTAACACCTCTAAAAAACAAGTGTTTGAATGATGTAATTCAGCCCTGAATCTTGTTGTCTACAATAAGAGCCTTCTATCATAAAAATGAATTAGGCTTATGATCAATTAAAGAATGAATGAAAACTGAACTATCTCAACACAAACTCAAAGAGAAAACCTTAGTATGCTTCTCCTTCTATGTCTCCTCATGTTCCTCCCTTTCCTTTTGCCTTTAAGCAAATTAGAATTGGTTGAAGTAGTTGAACTACCTCATTGGTTAAGTTAACTAAAAACTCAACCAACTTTTTAGTTAGGGGGAAAAGTAATAAATCATAATAAGGGTTTTAAATAAATAATAACTAGAAGGTGGGACCCCTTGTGATTCCCCTTTAGCTCTTAACAACCATAACATAACTAGTCAATTAAACAAAAACATCCCTCCTTGTGACTCCCATCATCACATTCATGTTTGACAATTTATCTCATTGATATTTGAAATTATTTTCAAAAATATATTACTCATATATCCAAAAATGCATGTTGTCCAAAACTTCTGAAGTCAA
>ML781850.1:980631-992789 GCA_009831015.1 Picea engelmannii | reverse complement strand
TTTAGGGAGAGAGTAATGGGGGTGTGGGCCATAGCTTAGAGAGGTCGACCCCCATTAAAGGTTGACCATTTCAAATGTTTATTCAATTAAGAATAAACAATATTTATTTTATATATATTTTTTTTTAATTTTTTAATTAATTACTCTTTTCCAGGTCTTTTGAGTAGGACTGGCCTTTTTTAGCGATAATGATCGCTTTTTAGCCTCGGAATAAGGGAAATAGGGGTTTACACCATGCCCTGGACCCAAAAACGACTGTAAACATGGCATCTAAGAACATCTGATGCCATATTTTTACACTTATTGACTCAGAATTAATAAATTCCAATTTTGCGGGAATTTAATTAATTCGCTAAAACTTTAAAAAAAAGCCTATCAGACTTAGCCGTAATTTCCAAATAACCCGGCCACTATGTTCTAGCATGAGCTTATATACATTCTGACACTAGACATTGGATTTTCCATGCCAAGACCTGCTTGTCAACACATACTTCGGCTTTGGAGCATGTCTTTTTTTCCGAGTGAAAAAACTCAGAAATTATTTAATCCTCTCACTAAGGTAAGAAGAAAAGATAATTAATAAGTAAAAAAAACACTCCGGAGTATGTGCCCACTCCCAGATCAAGGGTGGCCAATAGCCTTTTACATTCTCTCATACTTAGAACACTTATTACAACAGTGGAAATACGGAAAAGGGGCCTTCTCAGGCCCTGCTGAATCACTGAATTCTGCGTGTATGAGCACTGCTTGCTCATCCTTCGGCGGCTCTTCAGGAAATCCAGCTTGTGCAACCTGGTGGATAACAAGCCCAACGGCCTCCGCCAATGGAACACATCCACCAAAGTAGCACACAGCTACTGTCTGGAGTCACACAGCCTCTGCCAGTGGAACACATCCACCGAAGTAGCACACAGCAACTGTTTGGAGACACACAACCTCCGCGAGTGGAACACATCTACCAAAGTAGCACACAGCTATTGTCTGGAGTCACACAACCTCTGCCAGTGGAACACATCCACCGAAGTAGCACACAGCTACTGTCTAGAGACACACAGTGTCTACCAAAGTCTTACGACTATGCGTGTGATGTTTCTTCTCTCAGCGGGTCTGACACTGCATTGTTAGCTTTTTAGCTCGGGAGGTACACAGCCTCTGCCAGTGGAACACATCCACCGAAGTAGCACAAAGCTACTGTTTGGAGACACACAGCCTCCGCGAGTGGAACACATCCACCAAAGTAGCACACAGCTATTGCCCAGAGTCACACAGCCTCTGCCAGTGGAACACATCCACCGAAGTAGCACACAGCTATTGTCTGGAGACACACAGTGTCCGCCAAAGTCTTACGACTATGCATGTGATGTTTCTTCTCTCAGTGGGTTTGACAGTGCATTGTTAGCTTTTTAGCTCGGGAGGTACTCAACATATTTTGTCTTGAATGCGGATGTACCCTTATGTTTACACTACTAGGCACTTAACTTTGTAATGGGTTTTTGTAAAGTTGTAAGAGTGGTTCTTTTATTAAAGTGACTTTTTAATAAAGTGTACCTTCTAATTTTAAAGTGACTTTATTTCATAAAGTGCACTTATGTAATAAAGTGAAATTACTTTAATATTTTAAGTCATTCATTTTGGAGGGAATGGATCATGACCGTTGATCTTGAAAAAGGCAAGATTTAATCTTGGCCTTTGGATTTAGGGTTGGGGAAGGTGAAAAGACACTTCGGAGGGAAAAAGGTCATTTTCAGATTTATAAAAGAATGCATTGGATACTGTGCAAGAAAGAGGAAGAGATTGAGAGAAATTTTTGAGTAGGCTTGAGAGAGGAAATTTAGGGAAGCATTGTGGGCACATTTCCCAAGAAAAAGTGGGCACAAATCCCAAGGAAGATATATGTTTCATTGTTGAGTTATTTTTCTGTTGTGGGAGGCCATACTGTACGGATCCGTACAGAAAGTGAAAGTGGGCATGCAAATCGAGGCAATCTTTGGCACAATTTTCGAGGCAGATTCAAGACTTTTGTTTGTTGTTTTTGGGCGGTATAGAACAGTCCGTACAGCTGGCTGTTGGCACGTATTTCGAGGTACATGGAGGGTCGTACAGAAGTATGGATTTGGCACGGATTACAAGGCATATTTTGGGACTATTTGAGTGTGTTGTAAGTGGACTTTTCTTGGCTGGAAATTGTGATTTTGATGCTGTTATGTACTTTCCTGAAGCTGAATAATAAGAGCTCTCTTTCTCTCGTTGGGTTTACCCACATTGGGGTTTTCCTTGGCATTTTCCTAAATTTATGAGATTGTAATGGGTTATTGAATGTTGTCCATTGTGTTTATTTCCGCTGCATATCTGCTTAGTAATGTGTATTTCTGCTTATGGTAATTTCTGAATATGGGTTTAGGACATTTCAGAAGTTCATGAAAGACAGTTCTCTAGGTTGCTAAGTGTTTGACAAAAATTTTAGCTTGCCGATTTTTGTCATTAAAATTAACATGGTATCAGAGCTTGGTCTCTGAGTCACAGTGAGCAGTGTGATTTTTGGGCAAAGTTGAAGAGGGAAAACATTGTGATTGTTTTCCTTGAGTTGTGACAGGGAATATGGTTGCAAGCATTAGATTTGAGGATCAGTTGGATGGCATTTCCAACTATTTGCAGTGGAAGGTTCGATTGTCAGTTGTTCTCAAGGAGAATAAGATTTGGAACTATGTCAACTCTGTTGTGGCAGCTCCCGCAGTGGATCTTGTTGCTTTGGACTTGCATGAGATCAAGGAAGCCAAAGCTTAGAGGATTGTTTTGGATGGGGTGAAGGATCACCTTATCCCACACTTGGCTAAGAAAAAAACTGCCAGGGAGATGTGGGATGCGAAAGATGGCCTTGAAGGCTAAGTTGCATGATACCAAGATGGGTAAGGAGGAGAGTGTCTCTTCTTATCTTACCCGCGTAGCTCAAGTAAAAGATGATATGGCTGTTGTTGGAGAGGTCATATCGGATTCTGAGTTGCAGAAGATAGTCTTAAATGGCTTCACCAAAGAATGGGAAGTCTTCGTGGAGTGTGTGGTGCGACATGAGCATCTACCAAATTGGAGCAGACTGTGGGATGATTTCACTCAGAAGGAGATCTGTGAAAGATCTCAGAGCAGTGAACAGAAGACAGATGGAGTTGATGAGAATGTTGCTCTTACTGCAAAGAACAAAAAGAAAGGAAGTTCTGGAAGGGGACTTGAGTAAAGTCAGATGCTATTGTTGTAACAAGTTGGGGCACCTTGCCTCTCGTTGTCCTGAGAAGAAGAAGAAGAAGAAGGAACCAGAAGGGCCTGAGACAGCTGCTACAGCAGCCATGGAGGACTTTGCTTCCAAGTATGACAGGGAATTTTCTTTGGTGACCCTAGTTTCCAGTGTTGGCAGCAGAGGATTTGGAGGTGATATCAGATGGATTGTGGATAGTGGAGCCTCTTGCCACATGACGGGAATCTGGCGAGTATTCCTTAATATCACAGAGACTTGTCCTGACCGACAGGTGGTAAATGAAGGTGATATGGCGAGAGTTGTACGTGGAGTTGGGAGTGTTAGATTCCAACTTGATTTTGGGGGACTCTTGGATCTTGATGGAGTTCTCTTTGTTCCAGGGTTGAGGGTTAACCTACTCTCAGTCTCAGCCTTGGAGGATGTAGGATATTGCGTATTGTTCAAGAGGGAACATGTCTTTATCTATAGGGAAGGAGTGGACCCGGTGGAGCTGCAGTTGATCAGTAACCGGGTGGACAGGTTGTAAATGTTGAGAGGACAACCTTCAGTGTATGATTCAGCGTCAGATGAGGAGCATGAGGAGGCTCCTGAGACTGCGGTGGCGCCAGGGATTCAATCTCGCATTCCGAGAGAAGAGAGAGAGTCTCTTCTGAGCACTGGCAGGAAGCTCAGCCAGGTTGATCGAACCAATGCTCAGGATGAAGTGGATTCTCCTAGGAACTCAGGGTTCCGGGTTGTTGCCAGGAAAAGATCTTCTAGTTCGAGTTATGTGCAGGTGTTGAGGATGGCTCCAAGTTCAGAGGGAGCTCCTATTGAGCACAGTGTGATGGAACCAGATGATAGTGATGGCAACGATTACTTCCCTCGCTAAGAGGGAGTGTTAGCTTTTTAGCTCGGGAGGTACTCCACATATTTTGTCTTGAATGCGGATGTAACCTTATGTTTACACTACAAGGCACTTAACTTTGTAATGGGTTTTTATAAAGTTGTAAAGTGGTTCTTTTATTAAAGTGACTTTTTAATAAAGTGTACCTTCTAATTTTAAAGTGACTTTATTTCATAAAGTGCACTTATGTAATAAAGTGAAATTACTTTAATATTTTAAGTGATTCGTTTTGGAGGCAATGGATCATGACCCTTGATCTTGAAAAACGAAAGATTTAATCTTGGCCTTTGGATTTAGGGTTGGGAAAGGTGAAAAAAACACTTTGGAGGGAAAAGGTCATTTTCAGATTTATAAAAGAATGCATTGGGTAGTGTGCAAGAAAGAGGAAGAGATTGAGAGAAATTTTTAAGTAGGCTTGAGAGGAAATTTAGGGCAGCATTGTGGGCACATTTCCCAAGAAAAAGTGGGCACAAATCCCAAGGAAGATATATGTTTCATTGTTGAGTTGTTTTTCTACTGTGGGAAGCCGTACTGTACGGATCTGTACAGTGCATACAACAAGTGAAAGTGGGCACACAAATCGAGGCAGTCTTTGGCACGATTTTCGAGGCAGATTCAAGACTTTTGTTTGTTGTTTCTGGGTCGTACAGAACAGTCCATACAGCTGACTGTCGGCACAGATTTCGAGGTACAGGGAGCATTGTACAACATCACAGATTTGGCACGGATTACGAGGAAAATTTTGGGACTGTTTTAGTGTGTTGTAAGTGGACTTTTCTTGGTTGGAAATTGTGATTTTGCTGTTGTTATGTACTTTCCTGAAGCTGAATAATAAGATCTCTCTCTCGTTGGGTTTCCCCACATTGGGGTTTTCCCTGGCATTTGCCTAAATTTCTGAGTTTGTCATGGGTTATTGAATGTTGTCCATTGTGTTTATTTCCGCTGCATATTTGCTTAGGAATGTGTTTCTACTTATGGTAATTTCCCACTATGGGTTTGGGACATTTCGAAAGTTCATGAAAGACAGTTATTTCTAGGTTGCTAAGTGTTTGACAGAAATTTTAGCTTGCTGATTTTTGTCATTAAAATTAACATGCATTACCCCCTCAATCACCTCACATGACTGATCCAGGGAACCGTTGTCTAGAGGGGTTAGCTGGCATGAGAAGAAACAACACACCTCCTTCTTAACAAGGGTGGACATTCGGAAACACTCCAAGCTTGTCCCTAAAGTACTCATACTTCACTCTTTATAAGGGCTTGGTGAGAATGTTTGCTATCTGCTCGTCCGTGGATATGTACTAGAGTTCCACCACTCCTCTCTGCACCATGTCTCGAATGTAATGATATTTGATATCTATATGCTGAGACCTGTCATGGAATACATGGTTCTCGGTAAGCTTAACGCAACTTTAATTGTCACAATGTATCTGTTATCCCTGATTTCTGGGGATAACTAGGAGATCATGTCTCGAGGCCCACAGGTCCTAGACATGGAGTATCGAGAGCAGGATTGACCTGAGCATGGCCCTGGAGGGCCCATCCTTCTCTTCTTTCATCAGACTCGTCTTGTCAACAACAACAGCATCCATCACCATCGACCTGGTCTTGTATCGGAGAAGGCTCTTGCTCCATGAGGTAATTCGTCCAAGTATCATGGTATGTGTCACTTTTGATCATTATAACCTTTAGATATATGCATCTTACTCCTTTTATCTCTAACGATTACTTGGATCTTACATTAACCCACTTGACCATTGTTGGGGGGATTGACAGGGTATCCTAGCAAGCCTGTACCCATAGATTTTGGTTTGCCACCGGGGGGGTTTCTGAAGAGCCATCGTCCGCTCCCATCATATCATCACTTTTTCATCTTATCTCCCACTCATCTGTCCCATTCCCCTAGTCCGGGCATTAGGATGATCTGTTTGTAGGGTTGCACCTTATCTCGTGGAAAGAAGGGGCTAAAGGCCCAGAAGGTAAAAGCAGCTGGTAAAAGATAAGAGCCATCAAAATGAAACCTCGAGATGCCTCGCCCAGGGATCCTCGAGAAGGCAATAAAAAGCCTCTCAGCAAGAAACAAGAGGGACCCGAAGAAAAATAATAAAACAAGACCTAGCCAAGAGGATAGGGGGTCCCATCACGAGCCAGCCTATTATGTTCATGGGTACCTAATAGTATGACATTGCCACTATCTGGTTACCACGCCAAGGCAGTGACCTTTGGTTGCATGACCAAGGGAAAGGGGGTCTCATCACAAGCCAGTCTTATCATCTCTGTGAAAGTGCTTATGGGTAACACTGTCAGCTCTGGTCACCACGCCAAGGCAGTGTGCTCTAGTTAGTCCTTGAAATAAAAAGAAAAAACAAATAAAGAAAAGAAAAGAATAAAGGCAAAAGGGGCTTGGAAAAATTGCATCTGTGACGGGTATAGCTCGCCTTCTACAAAGGCACCCACAGGTAATATCATGCATCCCTGGCTCTCACTCTACCCATATGTCTGGACATCCCTTATCCACACCACCTCGTTTTACATGGCTTGGATGATACCCCTTGGAGACTCTCCTTTCCTTATGGATACTAGCCCAATAGGGTGTCTTGTTCTTTTCTTCAGCATTGTATTGTAGGTCTTTGTAATGTCTTTGAGCTATTGGATGATATATCAGGGTTTTTATGCATATGTTTGATAATATTAATGATGAGACGTGATTAACATTGCTATGATCCTTGTGACTAATGAGCCCATGGAGGGCGAAGTTTTTGATGTGCAGGACCATGCCCGACGGACAGGTACCATTTGGACCAGTACACATGGGGAGATGATTAGCTCGGACCTCCATGGGGCTAAAGAGCCCATCAGATGGTTGTTGAGACCCGTCAAAGGGGCAAAGCCAGGACAGTGCTTGATTGAGCTTTTGCACTGGAGAAGAAGAGGACGTTCCATCAAGGGCACTTTGGCTGAGCCAGACCTAGGGGGATTGACCCATCTTGACTCAGCATTTTATGTTGGTAAGCAATTAGATGGTGTGTTAAAGCATTTATTGAGTAAGGGATTGATTGGATACATTGTTTGCTACATCATCTCGATATTTATTGATGAATTAATATTGTTCCATTGCTATTATTAATAAACATTGATTTCATCGATATCTTTTGTCATAATTGCTAATTATTGATATCAGATAGTTATATGAAGTACTAAGTTACTAACCCATTGAATCATAGCCTGCATATATTGTTTTGTTGTTGCTTTGTTCCGAGCAGGTGTTCTCATTTGGGACTACACTTCATTATTGGTTGTTTAGCCGGACTATCTGATCTCGGTGGTAACCTGTGAGGAGGGACTTTTACTTTGACCTTTATACCTTGGCCTCATCAAAACCCCAAGTTACCGGGGACGTCTCCTTTGGGCCTAACCTCCCTGAATAGAAAGAACCACCCCATTGTGGTGACATTGGGTGGGGTAGGTTCATGTTACGCCAGTTTGGCCTTTATCTTCAAGCCTTTTGACCTAGCTACAAACTGTGCGATAACATTTTGGTGTCGTTGCCGGGGAACACTGAGTCAATTCTCCTCAAACGACAAATCTTTTCGGTAAGCCTTGCCTCAAAGACCTTTTCTTACAAGCTTACCTAGCGACTCCATTGGGTGTTTTTCCCCTTTTTCTTTGGTAGTTTCAAGTAAACTATCTGGCGACTCCACAAACTAGAAGGAGATTCAGCAATCCTCCTTTGTATTTCAGAAGGAAGCCTCCCTTTAACTCTCCTGTTGTCAAATCACTTTTCAGGAAGAGCCTTGATCTAAGAATCATGTCTACCTCTCAGACTGCTACAACGAACCCAGCCAACAATCAAAGACAATGGTCATCTACCCTTTTCAGGCCGTTAGACATGTCAGCCATACTAGGCTACCCTAGGCAAATGCCACCCAAGTATGAAAAGTGGTTGCCTAAATTCACCGATACTGATGCAATCAGTGCCGAAGAGCATATGAGCAACTTTTGGGCATTCTTTCAGCTTCACCCCATCAGTGATGATGTTGAAGATTTGGTCATGAAGTTGTTCTCCGCTACTCTCTATGATGCCTCAAGGCATTGGTACCTCAGCCTTCCCGACGGAAGCATCAAAACCATGGATAGACTTGAAGAGGCCTTTCTCAAAAGATGGAGTATCAAAGAAGACCCTAATATGCTCCTCACAAGACTAAATAGCCTTGCTAAGTATGAAAATGAGTCCATTCGGGAGTTTCACACCAGATTCGAGACATTGCTACAAAGAATTCCCATAAGCCATCACCCGAAAGATGACTACCTTGTCCATATCTACACCAGATCTTTCAATGGCCAACTAGGGTATCTTCTTAGAGACAAAAAACCCCAATCCATTCAAGAAGCCCAAGAGCTCGCTACCAGGGTAGAGGGGAACCTCCTTTCATCTAAAATTGAGCCTTTTGCTAACCTAAGGGGGAGAATAGACACCAAGCATAAAATAGTACACAATGTTGAGCCTACTTCAGATCTATGTACCAGTATCAACAAACTACAAGCCTCCATGGATGGCATCATAAAGAATCAAGAAGAAATGATGAGCAGGATTGTCAGACTTGAAAAGTCTCAGATCCAAGCACCCAGGGCCCCGTTCAAAGGACAATTCCAGAAAGGGAACCAATTTTACAAGCCAAAGAATGAGCATAAAGTTCCAAATACCTTGGCCCCTACGAACATTGTTGATGAAAATCCTTGGTGCCTGGAGTGCAGTGAAGCACATTGGGAGCATGAATGTCCTTATAACACTGGCCATCAACAAGTCAATAACATGGATTGCTTCATGGAGTTCCCTCAGATAAATATCACCGATATAGAACATCAAGAGGCCGTAAGGGAAGCAGCCAGAGCAGCAAGGATGGCGGTGATAAACAACCTAGATCAGGAATCACGAGAAAAGCTAAAGAAACAAGAAGTTCAAGTATACAGAAGGAAGAATTCGAAACAACCTGCTGCTGATCAGGCAAAGCCCCCGCCCCTAGAGGTACTTCTGCCCAAGACGTCCAAGCCTGGTAAGGTTGACCTAAATTTTGACTTCGAAGGGGCATTATCAAAGATGCATGTGAATGTTCCCCTGAGAGAAGCAATCAAGATCCCATCCATCAAGGAACGCTTTGATACTTTCTTTTCAGGATCGGTTGAACCTATGGATCCCCCTATTATGTTGCAAGCTGATCATTTTAGGGTCCAATATGGTGAAAACCCTCCTTTCTTCATGACTTTGACAATGAACCACAAAAGTCTCAACAATTGCATGCTAGATACAGGTGTTGGTGCCAACATGATGTCTCTTAAAGTCATGCAACAAGTGGGTTTGAAGGTTACTAGGCCTTACAGGAATGTGTGTGGTTTTGAATCTAAAGCAATACCCACGCATGGGGTGGTTGAAAATGTTGAAGTACGCCTGAAGGAGTATCCAGAGAAGACAGTCCACATTGACATTGTAGTGGTTGATGTCCCAGACGTGTGGGGAATGTTATTATCTAGGAAGTTTGGCGCAATGATAGGAGGTTCCCTTGAGATGGACCTCACCTTTTTGCGATTACCTTTGAAAGATGGAACGGTGGGACGTCTACTCAATGTGTCGATAACTGGGGATCATGTGCAAGATATTGACCATCCCACCAATAATGACAAAACGCAGAACGATATGATACAAACTCTTCAGAAATATTCTCCAGAAGACATGCCCTTTGCAACAGAAGAAGACTTTGATCAGATCGAATGGCCCAAGAAAGAAGAATATCAGCAACTCCTAAATGAATTCAAGAACAAAGAAGTTGGGACGGTGAAGATATTAAAGAAAAATGAAGATGACGTACAAATCCATCTGTCTCAACAAGAAGTCTTTACAGCAGAAGCCCACCCACCTCCCTCAGTACAATACACCAGGGTTGTTCAGGGAGCGACCAAGTACAAAGTCAGAAAGTATAAGGAGGGAGATATGGTATGGATGTGGGACACTCAGAAAGGAGAGCCAACTAATGTAAAAGGAAGCACGCAGTCATGGCTCGGACCCTTCAAAGTTGGAATGGAATCAGTTGATAACTCATACTACTTGTCCACTTTGGAAGGAAGAAGGCACCCATTACCTATCAACGGGAACCTCCTTAAACCCCACCAAGGTGGGGGGACCTGACTTCATAGGTAAGTGAAGGTAAGTAGGCATTCTTCGTGTATTATACCATTTGCATTTCATGTTAGTTTGCTTCCACATTTGCATATTGATTGTTTTATTTCAGTTATATACATATGTTTGTATATACGGGGTGGCAATACCACCCCATCTTTGTTACTGATGCCCCTATCGTGTTAAGAAGGTCTACAGGTTATGCCAGAGATGCTGAGGTTCTCATGCGCTCTACAGTGAGCACATGTCCCCAAGTTGGAGCCAGATGTTATCCCCGATTTCTGGGGATAACTAGAAGATCATGTCTCGAGGCCCACAGGTCCTAGACATGGAGTACCGACAGCAGGATTGACCTGAGCATGGCCCTGGAGGGCCCATCCTTCTCTTCTTTCATCAGACTCGTCTTGTCAGCAGCAGCAGCATCCATCACCATCGGCCTAGTCTTGTATCGGAGAAGGCTCTTGCTCCATGAGGTAATTGGTCCAAGTATCATGGTATGTGTCACTTTTGATCATTATAACCTTTAGATATATGCATCTTACTCCTTTTATCTCTAACGACTGCTTGGATCTTACATTAACCCACTTGACCATTGTTGGAGGGATTGACAGGGTATCCTAGCAAGCCTGTACCCATAGGTTTTGGTTTGCCACCGGGGGGATTTCTGAAGAGCCATCGTCCGCTCCCATCATATCATCACTTTTTCATCTTATCTCCCGCTCATCTGTCCCATTCCCCTAGTCCGGGCATTAGGATGATCTGTTTGTAGGGTTGCACCTTATCTCGTGGGAAGAAGGGGCTAAAGGCCCAGAAGGTAAAAGCAGCTGGTAAAAGATAAGAGCCATCAAAATGAAACCTCGAGATGCCTCGCCCAGGGATCCCCGAGAAGGCAATAAAAAGCCTCTCAGCAAGAAACAAGAGGGACCCGAAGAAAAATAATAAAACAAGACCTAGCCAAGAGGATAGGGGGTCTCATCACGAGCCAGCCTATTATGTTCATGGGTACCTAACAACATGACATTGCCACTATCTAGTTACCACGCCAGGGCAGTGACCTTTGGTTGCATGACCAAGGGAAAGGGGGTCTCATCACGAGCCAGTCTTATCATCTCTGTGAAAGTGGTTGTGGGTAACACTGTCAGCTCTGGTCACCACGCCAAGGCAGTGTCCTCTAGTTAGTCCTTGAAATAAAAAGAAAAAACAAATAAAGAAAAAAAAAGAATAAAGGCAAAAGGGGCTTGGAAAAATTGCATCCGTGACGGGTACAGCTCGCCTTCTACAAAGGCACCCACAGGTAATATCATGCATCCCTGGCTCTCACTCTACCCGTATGTCTGGACATCCCTTATCCACACCATCTCGTTTTACATGGTTTGGATGATACCCCTTGGAGACTCTCCTTTCCTTATGGATACTAGCCCAATGAGGTGTCTTGTTCTTTTCTTCAGCATTGTATTGTAGGTCTTTGTAATGTCTTTGAGCTATTGGATGATATATCAGGGTTTTTATGCATATGTTTGATAATATTAATGATGAGACATGATTAACATTGCTATGATCCCTGTGACTAATGAGCCCATGGAGGGCGAAGTTTTTGATGTGCAGGACCATGCCCGACAGACAGGTACCATTTGGACCGGTACACATGGGGAGATGATTAGCTCGGACCTCCATGGGGCTGAAGAGCCCATCAGATGGTTGTTGAGACCCGTCAAAGAGGCAGAGACAGGACAGTGCTTGATTGAGCTTTTGCACCAGAGAAGAAGAGGACGTTCCATCAGGGGCACTTTGGCTGAGCAAAACCTAGGGGGGATTGACCCACTTGCAGTGGAACGTTGGCCCTAGATGACCCA
>ML781850.1:964945-980500 GCA_009831015.1 Picea engelmannii | reverse complement strand
TCAAGAGAAAGAGGACGTCCCAGGCCTAGGTTATCTACACCTAGGGCCGTTTTTCTTTTAGGGTTTGATGAAAGAGCCTTGCCTTTGCAACACTCTCCCTCTTTAAACTCTCTTGTCTTGATTTTACTTGTCTTTGAGCTAGCCGTTTGCTGGGAAGGAGAAGAGAGCACGAGGCCTTGCTTAAGCAACACCGGAGTGAGCCTCTCTCCCCTAGGGTTATGTCTTCAAGGCCCTGTCATTGCAGCACCTTGAAACCTTTCCCTCTTGTCCTTTAAATCTCATCCCCTTCAACTTGTACGTCCTTCACCTTTTGACTCCATAACCCTAGGCACTGATCTTTAGCCTCCAACGTTGAAGTGAAAGTGATTGAAACAACTCTTAAAACTCTCATAATTTGAAACCCTAACTAACTACTAACCCTAATAAGGCTGACGTCATCCATGGTTATTCCATCTTGACTCACCATTTTCTGTTGGTAAGCAATTAGATGGTGTGTTAAAGCATTTATTGAGTAAGGGATTGATTGGATACATTGTTTGCTACATCATCTCGATATTTATTGATGAATTATTATTGTTCCATTGCTATTATTAATAAACATTGATTTCATCGATATCTATTGCCATAATTGCTAATTATTGATATCAGATAGTTATATGAAGTACTAACCCATTGAATCATAGCCTGCATTTATTGTTTTGTTGTTGCTTTGTTCCGGGCAGGTGTTCTCATTTGGGACTACACTTCATTATTGGTTGTTTAGCCGGACTATCTGATCTTGGTGGTAACCTGTGAGGAGGGACTTTTACTTTGACCTTTATACCTTGGCCTCTTCAAAACCCCAGGTTACCAGGGACGTCTCCCTTGGGCCTAACCTCCCTGAATAGAAAGAACCTCCCCATTGTGGTGACATTGGGTGGGGTAGGTTCCTGTTACGCCAGTTTGGCCTTTATCTTCAAGTCTTTTGACCTAGCTACAAACTGTGCGATAACAGTATCAAAGTTGGCTCATGTTATCCCCCACTTTTAGGGATAACTAGGAGATCATGTCTCGAGGCCCACAGGTCCTAGACATGGAATATTGAGAGCCGGATCGACTTTAGCATGGCCCTGGAGGGCCCATCTTTTCTCCCTTTCAGGGCCTCTACTTTGTCAACAGCAGCAACATCCATCACCTTCATCTTGGTCATGTGTCAAAGATGGTTCTTGGTCCATGAGGTAATGAGTCTGAGTATCATGGTATGTGTCATTCTGGTCCTCAAAACCTTTGAATATGTGCATTTAATTCCTTTTGTTCTAACGAATGCTTGGATCTTATACTTGCCCACTTAACCATGTCTGGGGGGAATGACAGGATACCCTAGTAAGCCTGTGTCAGTAGATTTTGGTTTGCCACTGAGGGGATTTCTGAAAGGCCATCATCCGCTCTCGTCATATCACCACTTTTTCATCTTGCTTCCCGCTCATCATTCCCATTACACTTGTCCGAGCATTGGGTTGACCAAGCATTTGAGTGTTGCACCTTACCTCGTGGGAAGAAGGGGCTAAAGGCCCAGAAGGTAAAAGCAAGTTGGCAAAAGATAAAATCCTAAAAATAAACCTCGAGATGCTTCGCCCAGGGATCACCGAGAAAGCAGTAAAAGGCTTCTCAGCAAGAAACAAGAGGGACCCATAAAAAATAATAAAACAAGACCTAGTCAAAGGATAGGGGGTCTCATCACGAGCAAGCCAATTAGGTCCATGGGTACCTAGCAGTATGACACTACCAGCAGCTGGTTACCACGCCAAGGTAGTGACTCTTGGTTGCATGGCCAAGAGAAAGGGGGTCTCATCACGAGCCAGCCTTCTCATTTCTGTGAAAGTGCTTGTGGGTAACGCTGCCACCACTGGTCACCGCGCCAGGGCAGTGTCCCCTGATTAGCTTCTTGAAGAAAAAACTATAAGAATAAAGAATAAAAGGCTTGAGCTAAAGAAGAAGGAAAATCGCTAGGGCCTAGGGTTACCTACTTCCTAGTAGTTGTTTTCCTTCTACGTTTGGTGATTGAGGCCTTGGGTTACCAACACCTCAACCATTCTCCCTCTTGTCTTTAGTTCACACATTATCATTTGTTTTGTTCAATATTGTTGCTGCAAAAAGTGACTCCATTAGCCCTAAAGACACCAGTTTATACCTTGTACTTGATTGATTGATGAAAACAACCCTTAAAACCTTATACCTCAAGCTCTTTGTTAACTATTACTAACCTTAAATTAGACTAATTTATTAACATTCTTGCTGTTGTTACAAAAGTAAGCTACAGCCATATATTACAGCAGTAAAAGCTCCTAAAAGCAAGTGTTAAAGTTGATTATTACATTGCCTTCTTAGCTTTTGACAAGTGCTAGCATATTGTTAATTCTAGGTTACAATTTTGGGTCATTTTTGAAGTTTGTTCAAGGCATAATTGTGAAGCTATCATTATATATACATTGTTGTTATAAATTTCTGTTTGTTTCATCGTGTATATCAACTCATTTCTTTTATTGAAAGTCCAAGTTTTTACGAAGCACTAATATCAATTATTACTTGTAAATAGTATTTTCTTGTTGTCTTGTTCTGGGCAGGTACACTTAAGCATATATTTGCTTCATATTATTAAACCTTTGGGACTTTCTGATCAGTGTGACTTGAGAGAGGGGAAGAACTTTTCTTGATATTATTACCTTTGCCTTCTCAAACCCCCGGGTCATCGAGGAAGTCTCCCCTGGGCTTTCACCCCTAAAGAGAAAGAGGTGTCTTACATGGTGACAGTGATAGGACAACCTCCTATTACACCAATTTATTGTTCACTTGCCTTTAGCTTTTGGGCAAGTACAAATTGTGCAATAAAATTGCCCTTAGGCTTAAACACTTTACAAGAGAGATCAAGAAGATCAAAAGATGGTGTTATACAAATGAGAGTTGTGTTGTATTTATACACAGCTCACATAGGGTGCTACCTAGAAGAGAGATTAATGAGCCTATGTGTACAAGCTTGACTAGGCTGGCCTTAAAAACCTCCCTAGTATTACAATAAATGATAATAAATGAGCAAAGGATGGCCTTAGCCACGATTACAAATACATTAACAATAGATACGAGTGTGTCAGAGCCACATGTGAAGATTAAACCCATAATTCTAACAACCCCCTTAATCTGCATGGGGGGATGGAGAGAAAGCATGATATCACAAGATTACTCCCCCACCCTTAATGTGAACAAAGATATCACCCCCACTAAACTCCATGGTGCTCCCTCAAGAGTGACTTGGTGGCAAGAGCCTAGAATTCCGCAGGAATATCAGCAATCTAAGTAATAAAAACACGAGGTGGAGGTGGAAAAGGCTCCTAATAATGCTCAAAGGACCAGCAAGAAACTCAACAACATCAACAATCGTAGAGATAGCCCACTTGGGCAAAGGCTTGAGTCGAGCTAGAGGGAGAGTAGCTAAAGTAGATGGACATCTCACTCTTGAGGGAAAGATCATGGAATTCTGCAGGAATATCAGCAATCTAAGTAATAAAGGCCTGAGGTGAGGTGGAAAAGGCTCCTAGTAATGCTTGGAAGGACCAGCAAGAAACTCAACTACAAAGACAATGGTAGAGATAGCCCACTTAGGCTATCTTGAGTCAAGCTAGCGAGAGAGTAGCTAAAGTAGATGGACCTCCTAAAAGTCATCATCATCATCATTAATTTGCTCCCATCTAGAGGTGTTCCATTATCATCATGTGCGTCAATCAGAAGTGTGTGATCACTAAACTGCTGATCTGATGAAGAAAAATTAGAAGGAATATCATAAGAAGGAACAACAACTAGTATGAGGCCCGATAAATCATCAATCTCAATAGCCCCAATTATCTGTCCAGTCACTATAGAAGGAGTGCTCAGAGAAACATGATAAGAAGTAAAAGGAGTACCAACATCACATTGTGAAGGTGAGATATCAACTAACACATGCCAAGAATCATCCAAAAGAGGACTAGCATCATAATGTGAGGAATCACAATCCATGGAGCCATGTGGAGAGTCCTCTGAATATCCATATAAATGGAATACTAGGAGAGATCCTAGTGGATCCTAAGTAGGAACTTCATCAAGGGTAGCTTTTCTATATTTAGCCAACCTATGAGTGGTGGGATCATAAAGGCAATCACACTAAAAAATTTCATTGCAGTGAACCAGAGTATAGCAAGAGTCTAAAGATGATGATGTGTTTCTCCTTTCATTAAGAGCATGGGCCCTAAACTTTCCAAACAATTCATCCTTAGATTTAACAATGTATACCCAGGAAAGAGGGAAAAGTCATCAATTAAGGTGAGGAAGTACTTAACTCCCCCAATAGAAGGTGTAGCCATAGACCCATAGATATAACTATGAATCAGTGCAAAAGTTTGAATAGCTCGCCTTGCTTTGTCCTTACAAAAGGACTCCTAATGATGTTTACCCATTACACACCCCTCATAGACACCATTGGGTGGTTCAATCAATGGAAGGTCATTGGCGATATGTTGTCGACTCATATCTCACAAAGATCCAAAGTTGGTATGACCAAAACATTGATGCCATAGCATGTTGGTGCCAACGACGTTGGCTACCATAGCAACAAAACCTTTCCATCCAAAGGAAGGAATCTTCCCCAACTTATACATATGATCAGATTCATCACAATACCCTAAGGCAACCACTTTCATACCATCATTCATATCCTTTACAACCATCAATATGGCCAAAATTCCACCATTTTATTGGTGCGTGTAATGTAATAAATAGAAAGAAGGTTTAGTCCAACACCCGAAACACGAAGAACATCATGAAACTTATTTGTATCAATGATGACATCACCAAAACCTGCAACCTATAAAGGATGAATTGTCACCAATAACCACTCTCTCCATTGTGCAGTTGTCAATCATCAGAGAGAATGTGTTCAGAAGATAAGGACCAATATGCAGACTGCACTTTCAAGTGTGCACTGTTAGAAGATCAACATTCTCATTGAGAAGCTCCTTAAGGCCTACTGTAGATCTTGCAAGCTCCTCGATTTTCTGAAGACAAGCAAGACAAGACTTGAAGAGATGCCCCTCCTTATAACAGTAGCTTTATTGAGTCATTTATTTTGAAGGATTTTAAGTGTTCCCCTTTTCCCCGATCAGAATCAGATTTAGAAGGGGCCTGATAGCATTTGGGTGGGCTTGATCTTGAGGGCATAGTTCACCCATA
Source organism: Picea engelmannii (assembly GCA_009831015.1). NCBI lineage: Eukaryota > Viridiplantae > Streptophyta > Pinopsida > Pinales > Pinaceae > Picea > Picea engelmannii. Next base: position 975,262 of record ML781850.1, on the reverse strand, counting down.
TTCATTAAATAAACTTGATGCTAGAGTAGATGAGAGAAAACCTCCTCAAGGGAAGGAGTGGTAGCACCCTTTCTAATACCATGTTGAGATTCACAAGTGGCAGCAGGGAATCGAATTGAACCAAGACAAACAAACAAGTGGGACCTGCATTATCTATTAGTTTCACAATACATCATGTGCAATGAAATCAAATATAAATCTCTACCATTCAACTAATATATAATAAGCAAAACATACAGATAGTATTTTCAATTAGCTTAGTTTCACAATACATAACGTGCAATGACATCTAATATAAATCTCTACCATTCAAGTAATATATAATAAGCCCAGTACACAGATAGTATTTTCAACTAGCGGTAACGAGACAACAGATGTAACTCAAGATTCTCAAAAACAGTCTTTTATCAACAAAAGTAATTAGAATGAAGGGGAAACTCATTGTTCTTGTCACACAAACTTTACTGGTAGGTGACATATGTAGTTGATCACTTACTGACCAAAAACTTATGCACACACAGTATTGGCACTATATTCATTAAATACTTCAGGTTATTTAACATATTTTATACTTCAATTCCACTTCCGGTTATCCTAGTATGTGACAAATGAACAGAGCAAAACATCTTTTGAGATTTTCTGGTAGGATGTGGAATATTAATCAGCATTCACAAGCCAAGGACATTTACTCAGATTGCTCTTAGGAGAAGAAATAGAATGTTTCAAAATGTTTTCCCTGGATCTTGAGAGATAGAGAGAACCTCGAATCCTGAATTTGAGTTGCAGTACAGAGCAGCAACATGACGTTGATTTGCAGCCCCAACATCTTTTTCATCATCCAAAATGACAATGTCACTAACCTCAAATATCTGCAACACAACAGCAGCAGGAACAAAAATGAGGAGTCTAATTTTCAAAACCTTATCTAGAATGAAGGTCTTTATATGAGATTGCATAGACTTCTTATTACAGTTTCTCAAAATATTACTCCAGTACATATCAAACAAGCAAAGCATAAGAAAATCAAGGAAACAATCTAACACATCATGCACAATTGCTTAAGTTCAGAACAGTGTACAATGTAATATACATTCCAATATGCATGTAAAAAAAAAATGGAACTCAAAATGATCAAGTGCTTTCTAGATTGTTCAATAACATACATGAATACCTTCATCTGGGAATGGTCTGGGAAATTTGTCTCGGTATTAAATTTTGGAGATAATGGTCTGAAATGAACAATAGTTCCTTTTCTGAAGAATATCCAACATAAAAAGGACAGCAGGTTGAAATCCATATAGGATCAATAATTTATAGTTAAGAATGAATAAAATATGATTGAATTGATTGATACAATGCCATGTGACAATATACTTATACACATTGACTAGTCACGATGGTTGATGGGTCATGTCTGAAGAAAACTGAGGTCCTATGAGGCTGCTCAAACAGGTCTGTCCTTGCCCTGTTGTGAGCTCTAAGTTTCAATCTCCAAAACTGTCTTTTGCTGCGTTTTAGGGCAGCACACAGTCAAGATACTTTTCTGCTCATAAGTTTTATGGTTAAGTGTTCTTTGAGGTGCCCTTGCAAGAGTTTCCACAACCCAATGTTAGCACATGCAATATAACTCAAAACAAGTAACACTCCTCTACTCTTTACAACTATGAAATGCTGATCTAAACTCTAAGCATGCATAAAATTAGGATACAACTATTTTTGGTCAACATGAACCTGGATAAAACCCCCCCGGGGAAAACCAGTTTGGAGATAGATGTATATATAGAGATCTAAGTATATATATAAGTATATATAAGTGATGTCTAAAGCATAGGATACAACAAGTAATACAATTACATAGCAAGCTCCTCTCGAGCCTTGCCAAAGGATCCAAGGAGATATGCACCCAAGCTTAGTGCGCCCTCTCCCTTTGTTGCTCTATCCACTGAAACAATGTGCCCTTGATCCCTTTAGCTTTGAAGAAGAATCCCTTGCACATGAACATGCTCTTGTGTGCTACCTCTCCACTGAAATTGACGGATCTATGATCGTCCAGCCATAGGTTTCAGGTACTAGCTCTTTTCTCGTTAGACCCTTATTGCATGTGACCTCGGACTAGGTCCTTGCGTAAACGCACGATTGGGGGAGCGCCCAAGAGTGGTTTGGGATCAACCGCTTTTCTCCCCGCAATTTACCTCCAATTGCCGCGTACCTCTTCATCGATACTGTGGTTTCGATTGCGGCCTGTCCTCAAAATTTTAACGTCTGGGCACTTTCTGGCCCCGTAATCGAGCGTGATCGTCGATCTTAGGATCTTGATGGTGCTTCTGGACTTACAGTTGAGATCTATCTCTTCCAAACCAACGATTCAGATCTAATTCCCCCGCATCGGACGGTTGATATTTACTTCGGGTCTTTACCCGGGATCCACAGATTCACGCCACCTGTCCTCTGGATTTGACGACCCAGATTCACTACGGGTCTTCGGGTTTCGAAAGTTTCAACTTTCAACTGAAACCCCAATGCAATTTACCCAAAGCTTGCGATCTGTCGCCACGTGTCTCTCTGGAACTAATGATCTAGATCTCTTTGGCTCTTCGGCGCTTCGGCTCTTCGTCTCTTCGGTCCTTCGGGCTTCGGAAGTTTCAAACTTCTATGTGCTCGTTCCGCTCGAAGCACCTTCACCCGAACTGATGGATTTTTGCAACGCGTACTTCCAGATTATGAACGGTCCCAAATCACTTCAGGACTTTGGGACTTTAGCAATTCCACTCTCCCCTTTTCCTTGGCTCCTCCTTAGAGGTGACCTTCGGCGGTGACCTCGTGCAAACACGAGATTGCGGGCACGCTTGAAGGTGGTTTGAGACCAAACTACCTTGAGCCTCCACGTGTCCTTTCTCCAAAACCGTGGTTTGGACTGCGGCCCCCCCTCCACTTCGTAAAGCTCAAGCACATTCTATCCTCGCAATGCGAGGTGACCATTGATCTCACGATCTTGACAATGCTCCTAAATAGACAACTGAGATCTACCTCCAACAGTTCAGATCTCCCTCTCCCAGATCGACGGCTAGGGTCATTTCAGAATTCCAGACTTTAGAACTCTCAAATCTCAAACTTTTCCTTTCTTCCGCAATGAAGGATCTTTTGTGCTGTGATCCAACGGCCACTGTTGCCCTCTCTCCCGAGCTTCTGATCTCTTCTGACTTAGAAGATTTTCTAAGTATTCAAAGGCTTCGACCTTTGCTCCTCCTTCGAGTCCGTCTATTGGTTCTCTTCTGCACTTATGCAAAGCGCTATCCCTTCTGAGCTTGATCCTTGGAGGATTTCGATTTCCCACGCACTCCTTGTGTTTCTGGGATTTCGTCAAACTCAGATCCGAAGGATTTCTTGAAAAGAAATTCTTCTCGCCCTCCTGGCATTCCTCTTGCTCGATGCACACCTTGCAGAGCTCCTCTTTACAGAGTGTTCTATAACTTTGTCTCTCTCTGAACTCAACACAGAGTTGTTCATGTGCACTCCTTGCACTTCTGCTGATGAAGATCGACGCTACCTCTCCTAAGTTTCTCTGAGGTTAATTCACCTCTGTCAACGCAACCCTTGCGGACTATGTGCACTCCTTGCACTCGAAAACTCAAAGAAGAGAAGTTGTAATATACCAGATATAAAAGGTATGCAGAACAGAAATAAAATGCTAGAAATGGCAGAATAACAGCAATATAACCAGAACAATCACCACAATAACACTGAAATGATATAAAAATAACAACAGAAATAGCACTTTGATTCTGAGAGCAATGTTCACAGACCTCTTTGAGGGGGCAACCTCCAGTGGAGCAGAGCTCTATTACAATAATATCCAAGCTAGGGTTCTCATACCCTCGACTCCTATTTATACTAAATATGTCTATCAAAAGAAGCATCTAGAGAAAGATCCTTCTAGAAGTGGAAGCTTCTATTAGGTCTTCTTACATTCGACTTATTCTATTTTATTGAAAGGCCCTATTAATATTGACCTTTATTACATCCGAAAATATTTTTCTACCTATCTGCGGGTTAGGACCCTAACATGTCCGCCCCCTTAAAAACAGCCTTGTCCTCAAGGCTTGAGATGTGGAAATTGCTGCAGAATGGTAGTTGGTTCCCAAGTGGCATCTGTTGGAGTTGTATCTTTCCACTGGACTAACACTTCCTTGATGGTTCTCTAACGCAGGCGTCGCTCACGCTGGTCAAAAGTTGCTTGTGGCTGTAGCCAAATGGATCCTTCTTCGGCTAACTCGGGAAGGTTGGTTTGAATTCGGCACTTAGTTCCAATCACCTTCTTTAAGCATGAAACATGAAAAACAGGATGTAGCTTAGATTGACTGGGCAAAGCTAACTGATAGGCCACCTGTCCCATGTGCTTGAGAACTGTAAAAGGACCATAGAATTTGGGCGCTAGCTTCTAACAATGCTCGGCCTTGAGGGAATTTTGCTTGTAAGGTTGCAGTCGAAGAAACACATGATCCCCTTCTGCAAATTGACATTCAGAGGGACCTTGATCTTCTTGTTGCTTCATGCAATTTTGTGCCATGACCAAATTCTCTTTGAGGGTATGGAGAATAGCCTCTCGAACTGTAAGCGTTTGGTCAACCGCCTGGACTTTCGAGACACCAGGCAAGTATGAGAGAATTGAAGGTGGCTTTTGTCCATATACCGCTTCAAAAGGAGTCATGCGTGTAGTTGTATGGTATGAAGTGTTGTACCACCATTCAACTAGGGGCAACCATTGAGCCCACTGATTTTGCTTTTCCGAGGCAAAACACCTCAAATATGTTTCCAAACACTTATTGACAACTTTCGTATGACCATCAGTCTGGGGATGATAAGTTGTGTTGAGATGCACCAGGGTGCCTTGTAGCTTGAACAGTTCTTGCCAAAAATTGCTGGTGAAAGTTGGGTCGCGATCAGAAACAATAGAATGCGGCATGCCATGAAGCTTGAAGACCTAATCCATGAAAAGTTGAGCCACCGTGGATGATGTAAATGGGTGTTAAAGAGCGTAGAAATGAGCATACTTGGAAAGGCAATCAACAACCACCATGATGACTAATTTATTTCCCGATTTGGGTAAGCCTGTTGTTGACCGCCTATCCAACTAGGGGCTCAACTCCATGTGCCATGAAGAGATGCATCATTAGATGCTCATTTGTCGAAGATTTTGGTTCTAAAGGGCATTTTTGGCCCCAACACTTCTTTTTGTAACTGGAATTTCCGCACCCTTGCATGGGTCAATAATGTAATAGGTCTGCATGGGTCATAGTTAGGTCAGTTACCTTTGGATCGGTTCATTGGGAGAGTTCCTTTCACCGAGGGTTTTTTATCCTCAGGTTATCAATTGGGCTTTTTCAGCCTTGTTGATTTCCAGGTTATCTTGAGCTATTGTTATGCTACTTGATTTTCCACTCTCTCTCCCTCTCTCTCTTTATTGTCCATCTTCCATTCTTTGGCTCTTAGGGTTTTGGAGCAAGTATTTCTCCAAGATCTATTCTTGAGTAATAAAAAGGAGAAAACTTTGGAGGATTATTGGAAGAAAAACAAGTATTTTTGTTCTTGCTACACATGAGGTAATGTTGTTTTGATTTGGCATGATGTTTGCATAAATTAGATCTTGGGTAAAGTGTTACTTGGATAGATCTAACAACGAGTATTCTTGTAGATCTACATATGTGGGTTTGCTAGATAGGGTGCAAGTATTTCATCTTATTAGCATATCCAATCATATTATCTTTGTATGCATAGATATTGTCAAGTTTTTGCAGGTTTGGCTTCAAGGGTTTTATTGGGAATGCCTGAAGGAAGAGTCCTCCCTTAAAACACACATAAACTCCTATTTTCTCTCTTTTACTCATTCTTTCATTGTTGTTCATCCATATATATTTCAGCTAGATTAACATAGTAGATTGGTCACTTTAAATCACATTTTATCATAGTTTTCTTAGGAGAAAAAATTCTGCCATAAAAACAAAAAAAATTCTTCACATTGTTGGTTGTGTATAGATTTTCCAACAAACATAGCTTGCTGGTTTGCAGCAGGTTTGCAGCAGGTTGAGGGGGTTAAGTTGCCCTAAAATAGCCACACAACACTCAAAGACCCTTCTCTTCAAGTGGGTAACAAATCTCAACCTCTACTTTCCATTCTCTAGCTAGTTTTTCATTATTTCTTCACTTTCTAGTAAATTCTTGCTTGCTCATAGCTTGGGAGGAGAATTGGTACGGCCTACCTCCCAAGTGTGAGCTTAGTGTAACTTAGGGTTAGTGCAAACTTCAATTTTTCTTCAATTTTTGAGCAATTCCTTAAGCTAGGACGTGGGGTTTGGTTAATGCTAGTCATCTTCTAAGCTAGGACGTGGGGTTAGCTAGTGACTTATTGATAAGTGTTTAGTTGCTTGCTTCTCCTTTCTTTTTCTCTCAAGTAATCTCTAAATTGCCTACACCTTGGGAGAGGAATACCCAAAATCGTAAGGCTAGGATAAATTTTGTGTTTTGATCTTCTAAATGTTTCAATGGTTTAAAATATTCTAGATTTAGATCTCACACATATTGATCCATAGTTTAAGCCCTTGGGGCACAATCAACTTACTTAGATCTATCTTGTTTACATGCTTTAATCCAACATATTAAATGGTTAATGCTTAGATGATTTAGCAAGTGATTTTCTATTCATGTTATCATATTTCTAAGGCCACTTGCCATCACACTTAAGCAAATATTGTTGGATAAGTTGATAAGTAGGCACACTTCTAATCTTTCAAGCTTCTCTTACACACTTAATGCTTTGATCTTAATGCTTTAAACAAACATAAGATAAGTGGTGTAAGCTTGAGTTCTTTTTTCTTTCATTCTTTGGCAAGTTGTTCTTGCCCATGTGCTTTAGCATTTTTTAACAAGCTTTTTCATGTTTATGGTTTAATCATGGTAACACACTAAATCGTTATTTTAGCTTGCTTTCCATTGCTTTACATGTGTTAAGTGCTTCATTCATATGCTTAAATAACACACTTAATCAGCTGAAGTAAGTTTCGGTTTTGGTATTAATTCATCATTTTAAGACATCACAAAGTCACTAAAACACTTAAGAATACACCTAAAAGTCTAACCAATTGATATATCAACTTAATAGACTTAATAGGGTACCTTAAACCACCATCTTCACCATCTAAAACGGGGATTGAGGAGGGCAATGGAAGGTGTTAGGCCGAGGACGGTCTCGTGGCGTGGAGCGTCATTTCCGTAAAAACTCAATCTTTCAGGCTAACCTGCGAAGCTAGGGTAGGCCTCGTTGCCATACTTCTTGAGCATCCAGCAGTCATTTGGCAACCAGGGGAGGAGGTTTTTGGTGAAACACTTGATAAGGGTAATTAAAATCTTACAATCTTAAGCAATGAGTTTCTTGGGCAATGCGGCGATGAATAAAATTATGGGTGCTTCCACTATCAACCAGAATGATGACCTTCCTATGCTTGATGTATCCGATGAGCTTGAGGGTTTGGAGAGCAGAGAAGCCAGTGAGAGCATTTAGGGAAATGACCGGTTCTACTTCGGGAGAATCTGAGGGAGGGGTTATGCCAGTGGTTTCAGGTGACTCGGACACAGGGAGTTTCAACATCCTCTTCCGAAATATCCTCCAAGATGGCCATAAAAAGCTTTTGTTCCTTACACTTGTTGCCCAAGAAATATTTGTCATCACAATTATAACAAAGGCCTTTGAGTTGGCATTCAGCCATTTCAACCCTGGTCAATTTTTGGATCTTTAGTGGAGCGGAGGGAGTAGTGGGATTTACTGGTTTAGTGCGAGGGATAAAGGAGGGTTTCCAGTTTTGAGAAGATACAACCTCTTGTGCTTCTTTAGCTCTTTTAGTAGCCTCCACCAAACTCTGAGGCCGAGCCATGAGGACATGGGCCCGAATCTCATCCTTGAGGCCACTAATAAAACACTCTCGGAAAAAGGCATCAGACATGCCCTCTGTCCGAAAAGCCAGGCGCTCAAAGGCAACTATAAAGTTTTCCACTGTTCCTGATTGTTTCAACTTTATCAAACAGCCCAAATGGTTGGTGTCAGTGTCAAAGCGTTCATAAAGCTCTGCCACAAAGTGTGTCCAAGCAATATACCCTTGAAGGGAAGTTTTTCTCCATTGCCACCATTGCCAACGTTCTTGATCTAGATGGAGAACACCATATCGGAGTTTGGCCAAGTTATCTGTAATGCTGTATAAAAAGAAATAATGTTCCATTTGGGTTACCCAACCAGTGGGATCCGAGCCATCAAATTTGGTCACATCCACCCGCGGGAGGCGTAGGTCACGTTGAAAGTGATGGTGCTGAAAGTTATGGGAATGAGAGGAATTTTCAGCTTCAATATGTGAAGGTGGGTCAGACAAAGGGTTATCTGTAGGGATATCCAGCTTGGTGCAGAGCATCGAAACGACAGATTCAAGCTGGGTAGTCAGGTCTTGTTTGATTTCCTCCATTGAGGACTGCATGGTTGTATTGATGGCGGCAACATTGGCACTGAGTTGTTTCACTTCTTGTTGGGTCTCAGTGAAATTAGATTGCAAGGTATTGAAGCAAGCTTCCAAGTCTTGGCTACGGGTATGGGCCATGAGGACGAGGGAACCGAAATGGGGCGGGTGGAGTCAAAAATTTTGCTGAAAAATGATATGTATGAATGTGATAAGGGTGAAGAGATGAATCCAATGGAATAGGTCTCAAATAATGGTGCAAAAATTTCCAGACTGAAAAATACTGTAGTGATGAAATGCCCAAATGCTTAACCAGGAATAAATGTACAGTGATTTGGCAACCCAAACACAGTTGTGCGACAATAGATCTTGTTTGTTTTAATTTGTTTATGTTTCTGTCCCCAAGGGTTAGGTATTCAAGGGTTCTACAGACAAGGGTTTGCCCTGTGCTATAGCTCTCTGATATACGTGCTGGGTCCAATAGTAGTACTCGGCCCAATATCTCAGGGCACTAACTAAGGAGGATAGACCGTACTCTTAGCCGTACTACCCGAATACCCAGGTACTAGAGAGTATTTTCCCGAGTGTTGTTCTCGGTGGCACTATAGCAGTCAGGCGACCGATCGGTTTATCTAAAGAGGGCTTCAGGTAATCTAGGTCGATCCGTACACAGGTGTTGTCTGATGCGCTACCACTCGACGGGGTACCAACAAGGGTTACAAGGGTGGTCAACAGATGTGCGCTTAAGTACCACTTGTATTTCCTACGTGTATGAATCCCTCAACTGCAGGTTTGTGCGCGTAACGACAGATCTCTGTGGCTTAAAGACGTCGGAATACATCTCTACCCTGAAAAAATTTACCCACAATTTCTGCCGAAGAAAGTGCTCTAATACCACTTGTAATATACCAGATATAAAAAGTATGTAGAACAGAAATAAAATGCTAGAAATGGAAGAATAACAGCAATATAACCAGAACAATCACTACAATAACACTGAAATGATATAAGAATAACAACAGAAATAGCACTTTGATTCTGAGAGCAATGTTCACGGGCCTCTTCGAGGGGGTAACCTCTAGTCGAGCAAAGCTATATTACAATAATATCCAAGCTAGGGTTCTCATACCCTCGACTCCTATTTATACTAAATATGTCTATCAAAAGAAGCATCTAGAGGAAGATCTTTCTAGGAGCGGAAGCTTCTATTAGGTCTTCTTACATTCGACTTATTCTATTTTATTGCAAGGCCTTATTAATATTGACCTTTATTACATCCGAATATATTGTTCTACCTATGTGCGGGTTAGAACCCTAACAAAAGCAATTGAAACTTATTTAATTCTTCACCAGTTCATACATTCAAAACATGAACGACATATAAAAGCATAACAATGAATGCAAATACATAAACAAACAGAAAGTTCATATGCAAGAAAAATTGCTTTCTTTCTATTAAGATGAATGTTCGATTACAATATGTGCAGGTTGGATTGTAACAGAGTCTCAGCTCTCTCAAAACAAACTATTCTACTTCCTATTCAATGACAATACTCCTCCAGCAGCCTCATTTGGGCATGCCATGCATCTACATATACAGGAAGGTTCCTAGGGTTCCCTCCGACTACCTCTCCTATCGAAGTAACAGCTAACAACTACTCAAGCTCCATTACATTCAAGACTGAGAGTGAAACTCCCAGACCTCTCGCGATCAGTCAGTTTCCTAGCGTTTCGCTCTTCTTCAATCATCCGTTCAAAATGGATCAGCAGAATAAACGCTAGCTTTTAGATTCCGATTAATTTAAAAAGGCGCGCTATGGCG
>ML781850.1:940214-953100 GCA_009831015.1 Picea engelmannii | reverse complement strand
AAACCCTAAAAAAATCAGACTTGAAGTGTAGAAACCCTAGGCTTCACGACGTCTCCTTCTTCTCAGCTTGTAAAGGTACGGCTAGCTAAAGGGAAAAAGAAAATAGGAGTGTAGTTGTGGCTAGGCTCTTTCTTCCTTCTTCAATGGCTGAAAATTTCTCTATCAAGGGACATGAGACAAGGACCTACTTGTATGCTTGTCACCTAGGATTTTGATTCAGCAATATTCATAAGCATATGCAAGAAATTAAACTACAACCATTCATTAAGAAGTTTTGCAAAAAAAAATACTTACAATTCATCAAGAAATAACCATGCAACCCCTAGTTGTAACACCTTCCTTCAAGAGAAAAACCATAAAATGCCAAAAATGTCTTCCTTCAACAAGTGTGTCTCACTAAATCAGCCAAATACCCAATTAGGGCGCAAATTTCAGACCTCCTTATGGAGTAAATGAGTGATGATGAAAAAATGAAGGAGAAAATCCTCCATTTATACAGTATCATGACCTAATTTTACTTTTTAGGTCATGTAAAAGGCCAACAAGGCCAAAATACCAAGATCATATTGTTTTACATTAAATTGTCAAATTAAATCCTAAATCAAGATGAAAAAAGAGTAAAATCCCCTCCAAGGGAGACGTTAGCCCCTTTTTGGGCAGATGGGGCATCCTGGAGCAAAATGTTAGCCTTCCTTGGGCTTCTCCAACCTGCCACACGTGCCACTGCTGCCTAATCTGCCTCCAAAAGTGTCCATGATGTTGGGTGACGTCATGGTCAATGTGGTGACGTCCTAGGCCTCCCAAGGCCAACGTTCCACTAAGAGAGGGTCATCCCCCCTAGGTCAAGCTCTGTCGAGGTGCCTCTGGTGGAACGTCCTCTTCTCCTCTGGTGCAAAGCTCCGGATCCATCTCTATCCTGTATCTTCCCCCTGATGGGGTCTCAGCATCCACCTGATGGGCTCTTCAGCCCCATGGAGGTCCGAACTGATCATCTCCCCATGTGTACCAGTCCAAGATGGTACCTGTCCGTCGAGCATGGTCCTGCACATCAAAATCTACGCCCTCCATGGGCTCATCAGTCACAGGGATCATAGCAATGTCAATCACATTTCATCATCAATATTATTAAACATATGCACAAAACCCCTGACAAATCAATCAATAGCTCAAAGACATTACACAAACTTACAATACACGTCTGGGAAAGGGCAAGGCATCCTATTGTGCTTGTGTCCACTGAATAAAGGGAAGTTCCCAGAAGAGATCTCTTCCAAGCCATGTAAGTGGATGAAGTGGTCAAGGGATGTCCAAGCAGGTGGGTGCAACGCAGGTCAAGGAAGCAAGATGTGACCTGTGGGTGCCTTTGTAGAAGGCGAGTTGTACCTGTCATGGATGCAATTCTTTCCAAGCCCATTCATGCCTTTGTTCCTTTTGTTATTTTATTATTTTATTGCTTTTTCCTTTTCTTTTGCTCAAGAGATAATCAAGGGACACTGCCCTGGCATGGTGACCAGTGGTGACAGCGTTACCCACAAGTACTTTCACAGAAATGAGAAGGTCGGCTCGTGATGAGACCCCCTTTCCCTTGGCCATGCAACCAAAGGTCACTGCCCTGGCGTGGTAACCAGTTGATGGCAATGTCATACTGCTAGGTACCCATGGACCTGATAGGCTGGCTCGTGATGAGACCCCCTATCCTCTGATTAGGTCTTGTTTTATTGTTTTTAGGGTACCTCTTGTTTCTTGTTGAGAAGCATTTTATTGCTTTCTCGGGGATCCCTGGGCGAAGCATCTCGAGGTCTTATTCTTAGGCTTTTATCTTTTACCAGCTTACTTTTACCTTATGGGCCTTTAGCCCCTTCTTCCCACTAGATAAGGTGCAACCCTAAAAATAGGTCAACCCAGTGCTCGGACAAGTGGAATGGGACATGTGAACGGGAAACAAGATGAAAGTGTGAAGCTGTGACGGGAGTGGACGATGGCTTCTCGGAGATGACCCCCAATGGCTACCAAAACCAACAGACACGGGCTTACTAGGACATCCTGTCAATCCCCAAAACATGGTCAAGTGAGAAAGTGTAAGGTCCAAGCAGTCGTTAGAAATAAAAGGAATCAGATGCATACGTTCAGTGGTTTTAATGATGAAAGTGACACATACCATGATACCTGAACTAATTACCTCATGAAGCAAGAACCCTCTCTGACACAAGACCAAGTCGATGGTGGTGGAGGCTGCTACTACTGACAGGATAAATATGCTGGAAGAGAGAAAAGGTGGGCCCTCCAGGGCCATGCCGAAGTCAATCCTGGTCTCGGTACTCCATGTCTAGGACCTATGGGCCTCGAGACATGATCTCCTAGTTATCCCTGAAAGTGGGGGGATAACAGGGATCATAGCGATGTCAATCACGTCTAATCATCAAGTTATTTAAACATGTGCATGAAACCCTCTTTACCCGAACAAGTGCTAAAAGATATTATGTTATTCTACAAGCCAAGTTTGGAGGGGACGCTAGGACGTCCTATTGCGCTAATGCTTGTTGGATGTGTGATGTTCCCGGGTGAAGTCAAAACCAGGCCATGTAAATGAATGAGGTGGTAGGGGATGTTTGGGCAATGGGTGCAATGATAACAAGGAAAGGTATGGCTTACATGTGGGTGTCTCTAAAGAGGGTGATCTGCACCTTGTCATGGATGAAAATGTTTCCAAGCCCATTCATGCCTTTTATCTTTTATTCTTATTTCTTTTTCTTTCAAGAGGCTAGTTAGGGGACACTGCCTTAGCGTGGTGACCAGTGGTGACAATGTTACCCACAATTTTTGTAATGGTCGTGTGCACTGTTGAGTAGTTGCAAGGAATACTAGTTTACAAGCTGACACACCAACATCACTTATCAATGGAATATTTTTAAGATTTTTCATATCATCATATAAAATGGATACCCCATGTTTGGCCCATGAGTTTCTAAATTGTCCTAGAGCCATCTAGATCTTGGATTTTTCCTTGTCTAGTAACATAGTTCTATCTTCCTCATACCTGGGGCTCCTGGATCTTTTAGTGGGATTGTTGATAGAACTAACCATCTTATGCCAATAGGGTGAATGAAGAACAGTGAATGGTATACCACATGTATAGTGAAACCTCACCACTTTATCCACCTCATCCCTACTACCAACAAAAAGAAAATCTAATATTGTCCACAGGGAGTATATGAGCCTCCACTACTATCAAGGGATAGCACAAATTTAAATTCACTAAATAGTCTACATGTGGAAATGCCATGGGAACTGAATTACACTCGTCTTTTCCCACTCTTCTTATACTTTCTTTGTCCATATTATTCTTATTCGTCCTTGATGGCATGTACTTTTGTTGGTTGGTACAACCTGTGTACAGCTTGGTTGGCTGAGTTATTTCGGCTCAGATTCGTCTTGCTTCTCCCTGCTTGAAGCGCCCTGGAATCGGCCCTCTGACGACTGTTGTCTGTGGACCAAGTTCGGCCTCTCTCTGCTGCTCTGTATCGCCCTAATTCGGCCTCCACTGGCTGCTCCAATCTAAACCAGAACTCACCCTTTGCCTCAGTTGCTAGCCCTCTCCTTCTCTTGCCCGAGCGCCCTCTTCCTCCTCTCACAAATGAGAATGTGTGTCCTCCTCACCCTCATCCCTTCTCTTTATCCTTCCTTCAGCAACCTTTCTGTCTTGAGATGTGTGCCTAGCCATGCCTTCAATGACTCAGATTGAGGCACCCCTCCTTGGTTGAACCCCACACTCCACTAAGTCATGCGCCCCACTAGACTAAGCCCCACAATCCACTCAAAATTTAATTTTTGCTAAATTCCTAAGTTAGACTTAGGCTAAGATAAATAGGTTAATCTGGGTAGTTTAATGTGTCCATCAACATCCCTAGGACACTTAGGCCCATGATGAGACACATGTTGAGCTACAAACACTAACACTCCCTCTTAGCGAGGAAGGTGTCTCCACCTGGATCAATCTTTGATCCCATCAAATCTGTTATTGTTGTTGTAGTTGCTCCCTCTGAACCGGAAGACCCTTCTGCTACCTCTACTTCACTCTGATTTGATAACCTACTACTTGTTGTCCTCATCAATCAATGTCATGGCATACTAGCTAATAGACTTGGTAGTCTTGGATGAAGCCACTCGTCCACTAGACCCAGTCTCTGACACTGATCTAAGATCCAAGAGTTCACCCTCTGCCTTAGCTGCTAGCCCCCTCCTCTTGCCCAACCGCCCTCTTCCTCCTTTCACAAATGAGAATGTGTGTCCTCCTCACCCCACAACCCTTCTCTTTCTCATTCCTTCAGCAACGTGTCTTGAGATGTGTACCTAGCCATGCCTTCAATGCCTCAGCTTGAGGTGTCCCTCCTTGGTTGGATCCCACACTCCACTAAGCCATGCGCCCCACTAGACTGAGCCCCACAATCCACTCAAAACTGAATTCTAAGATAAATAGGTTGATCTGGGTAGTTTAATGTGTCCATCAACATGCCTAGAACACTTAGACCCATGCTAAGACACCTTTTGAGCTATAGAAAGTAACATTATTTGGTATTTCGAATGACAATTATTATCATCCAACATTCAGAAAAAACAGAGGAAGAGGTAGGAAATCCACAAGGCGCAGGGAAGGTACTAGTGTCCTCACTTGGAATGCTCAATACGCAGGGGCGTGAAGAGAACTTATTTCTTTGATATATATATATATAGACACACGCACACACTAAAGTTAAAAAGATATATAGTACATATTATATACTATATTACTTTATATATCTATATTATATTATATATTTTATTTATTATATACAAGGAAAAAAGAGGGCAATGCAAATCAATTAGAAATTTAGACAAAACGTACCAATTAAAAGTTGCAAGGAACATTGCTAGTTCGCAAAATTTTGAAAAGCAAAAAAGTCATTTAGCATAAGAAAATATGGGATTTGTTTGATGGAAATAGGCAAATATCTCCCAATAGCAAGAAAGTAGGAAACAATGACTCTGGAACTTTGTAGCGGATGTTTAATTGACATAAAGTTTTCCATGGAATATAGCAAAGAAATATAAATATTGAATGTATAAAATAAAGAATTATAGATAATTACAATAATGAGTAGCCTTGGCATTTATAGGCCTCAAGGTGACCTTTCACGTAAAGCTATGTCTTTACATGACACCTTTTGATAATTATATCAATATCCTACTTATTCTTTCAGATCTCATGCGCTAAGTTAAGTTTTTTCTACTCTTCATAATAAGAACTATGGCAACATCGATAATATCATGTTTAACTTCGTTAACAATCCTATTGTCCATCAAATTCACCTTGTACAAATGAACTCTTTCAAAACCCTGATAAGATATAAACTACAAGCCCTATTTCTAAAGACGTGAACATTACATCTGTCAAGAGCCCTATCCAACATAATTTTGCCTTGTGATCCAACAAAACAACTCTTTACTTGTAACACTTGTCATCTCACGAGATTCTTTCTTGCTATCTTTGTAACCCATTTCTCAATTAAGCCAAAGCTAAGAGACTTTCAAACTAGAGTTGAATAAAGTTTAACTCCTAACAAACTGACAAGAGGCATGGGCTTATTGAATCCATTTATAAGCAAACATGGACCTTCAGTTCCATTTATAATCTTTTGTAACACTTCATTAATGTATAAATTGGAATTCTTCGAATGAACTATGTGGTGATCTTGTTGTTCAATTGCTTAAAGAAGATTCCCCATAATGCATGAACCCTTCCATGCTCATCTGCTAGTACACCAGAAAAATTATGGCCAAAATCTATATCCAATTTGATGACCTCCATATCCATAGGTCTATACCGAAGATTAGTAGATGGACCAATATTCAAGGTAGCCATTGGGATGTTGACAATGGACCTCCATGGTTCAACTTCTAAACTATGATTCAACCCAACAAAATACATAGCTTCACACCTCTATAGAGAAAGTTCAGGACAAAGTATAGTTGCACGTGCAACTACAACCCCAAATGGACCTAGTGTCACAGGATCATATGCTATTGATACATAATTGTGTACAGGGTGTGAAAAACAACCTCTCTAGGTATCTTTATTGGGTAAGCAGCAAATGCTAAGCCTCCTTCCTTGGGTGTTAGCAATGAGCCAAGGATTGTTCATGAAGCAAGGAAGAGGAGGGCGCTAGAGGTAGAAAAAGAGATATCCAAAGGCCCTGGAGGACGAAGTGCAGCTACAGACAACAGATTGATGAAGATGTTCAACAATCAAAAGAGAGAAGAAACAGAGTCAAGAGTGGCAAGGGCCATATTTGCATGTGGCATCCCATTTAATGTGGTTCGGTCCCCCTATTGAAAGGATATGATGAAGGCAATTAACGAGGCTCCTCAAGGTTTCAAGGGCCCAAACTATGAAAAACTCAGAACAATGTTGTCGCAAAAAGAGAAGTCATTGATTCATGATATTCTCAAACCAGTTCGTAGCTCATGGACCGACACAGGGGTTTCCATTATCTCTGATAGATGGACTGATACAAAATCTAGGCCCTTGGTCAATGTTATTGCATCATCACCAACAGGAGCGATGTTCTTAAGAGCATAAGATTGTTCTGGCGAGGTAAAAGTTAGCAAATTCATTGTTGATATTTTAATTTATGTTATTGAACAAGTAGGGCCAGCAAATGTGGTGCAATTTATCACAGATAATGCACCCGTTTGCAAAGTTGCAGGCTTGATTGTTGAGAGTAGATATCATCATATTTTTTGAACTCTTTGCATTGTCCATAATTTAAATCTCATTTTAGAAGAGATTGAGGCAAAAACTGAATGGATTAAGGAGGTCACAGGGCAAGCTAGGGAGATCATTAAATTCATCACCAACCACCACCAGTCTCAAGCAATGTATCGAGAATACTCCAAATTGGAGTTGCTCAAAGTTGTTGAGACAAGATATGCCTCAAACTTCATCATGTTGTGCCGCCTTGTTGAGGTCAAAAGTGCATTGATGAGTATGGTGGTGGGTGTGACTTGGGTTGAGAGGCGACATGCACATTCAGAGAGAGGAAGTATGGTGCGGAGGGTGTTGATTGATGAGGATTGGTGGAGCAAAGTAGAATTCTTGCTCAAGTTTACATTACCTGCATTTGAGCTTCTCTGAGATGTAGACATAGACAAACCTTTCCTCAGAGAGATTTATGATGGCATGGATACACAGGAGGCTACCACTCTGTTTTATGTGGAGGTTGATTTTGTTGAGCATGTGAGGTCCATCATTGTTACTAGGTGGAATGGCTTTAACACTCCATTGCACACTTTGGCACGTGCTCTAAATCCCATATTTTATGATGAGTTCATTGCTCAAAGAAATGGGAAGAGGAAGGCCCCACATAAGGACAAGGAGGTGGTTACTGGAGTGAAAAACGCCTTCTAGATGTTGTTTCCATCTTCTCAGCAAACAGAGGTGAGGGAGGAATTTGCTTGTTTTGTTGTTGGATTGGAGGATTTTGCAGACATCTCAGCTTTGGAGGAGAGAAGCACCATGAACCCGATTAAATGGTGGACTTGTCATAGGGCAAATGGTGTATATTTGCAAAGCCTTGCCACTCATATTCTATCACAAGTGGCAAGCTCTTCATCAACAGAAATGAATTGGAGCACCTATGGTTTCATTCATTCCATGAAGCACAACAAGTTGGGATCGTAGAATGTTGAGGATCTTGTATATGTGCATTCAAACCTCCGCCTTGTGTCTCGCAAGGGTGAAGAATATACAAGTGGGCCTCATAAAGAGTGGGATGTAGATGCAGAAAACCCAGACTTGGAGCTCTCTCTTGTTGCTCTTGATATTGTTGATGATGCAAGTGGAAGTGGAATTCAAGTTGCCTCTTCTTCCCATCGAGGCTCTAGTTCTATTGAACATGCATCTTGTTCTATTTTTTATGATGAGGATGAGGATCAGTATGATATGTATTAGGATATGTAATTGTAGTTTCCATTAGCTCATGTTTTTTTTTCGTTTTTAGCACATATAGCCTCATTTATAAAGGTTGATTTTGGATGTAAAGGCTCATCTATAAAGGCTAATTTTGGATTTTGCTACTTACATCATGTAATGAATGATATTGATCATCTATGGGAGTTAATATGGACATGGTTTTCCTTCTAAAATGTCATTTATGTGTATCATTATGTTTTTCTTGTTTCCCCCGACGTTTCCATTTTTTGAGGGCTTGTTTCGTATCATCCCGGTTTCGGAAACTTAGAAACGTTTCCCCGTTTCATGCAACTTAGTAATGATAGAAATGAGGATGAGTCACTCGAATATATACAAGTCCATGACAATGAAAGGTCGCACCTTTTCATATTAGATGTCTCTTCACAATAGGGTCGACTTGTATATATTACATATAAATTACTTTTATAATAGGGTTGACCTGTACCCTTGTCTCTCATCGCTAGTGTTTCGGGTTTTCTCTTCTCATGATATCATTTGTACGCGGTCTCTTGGAGGTGAATACCTCCCACAGCTACCAAAAACATCAACATTAACAATCAACACCACCAACATCGGGGTACATAAAGGGCTTGGTGCTCTTGATTAAATGCCAACCCCATACCCTCATACATGATAGAATCCAATGAAAATGTTGCAATCCCACCAATCCTAAAATCCTGAAAACTGCTAAGTCTATTGAATTTTGAAAGGGATATGAAATTCTACTTCCTCAATATGAGTCTGACGAGGTTGGAACCACTCTCAAACATCCAGAAATAATTGATGGTAATGTTAAAAATTTAAGTAAAAGTTACCATTTCCTTTATCTTTCCTTTTCATTTAAGAATTTAACATTGCCATTAATTGCCAACATTTTTGGTCAAACCTACTCAAAAACAACAGTCTTTATGCTTGGCATATCATGCATCAAAAGGTTCAATGTGTCCAGGGAGCGCCTAGTGAGCACCTGGGCAGTGCCCAGGGAGCATCCCAAGAGCGCCTAGGGAGATAACTCCTTTGCTACGGGAGCATCCCAAGGAGCACCAACTCCTCACAGGGGCAGGGAGCCCCGAAGTGCGCTCCCTGGACACTCCCACTCAAAGAGTAGTTCCAAGGGGGAATGGACCCTAGGAGAGCACTCTCGGTAACAATGATTATTGGTTATAGTGAACAGTTTAAGGTCTATAGATTGTTGGACATCACTACTAACAAGATAGTCATCAACAAAGATGTAACTGTAGATGAAAATATGTGAATTTTTTCACGTTGAAGTCGGATCTAAAATTAGAGAAAATGGTTATTTGGAAGCTCAAAAATTAGCTATCCTGCAAGGTACACAATTGCAGAAAGAAGGGGAGTCATTAGGGGTAGTTGTGCAAGGTGAAAATGTTGATTCAAAGACTAAATTGACACTTAATCGGGTTGTCAAGTGCATGGACTTGGACAGAAAAATGAATAATGGAGAAGAAAATGGTAATACGGCACTTTGGAAGATATGTGGTTGGAGAAGCTTCCTCAACTAAGAGAAACATGGCCAAGAGGGAGAGCAAAAAGGGAAGGGAAGGTAAGAAACAAGAGCAGGTATATTTTTGTGTATTTGTTGTGGTGGTAAATTCAAAAGAACATGTGTTGCTCAAAAGGATGAGTGGAATAAAGTTTTCAAAAAGTGTGAAGGAAAAATTGCTTCAACAACAATACAAGACAGAATATTGCCAACCATGTGAATTCAGTTTGGGCTTGTGGAATTGCAAAATCAATGTTGTGAGTCATGACGTTCAGCTAGAGGTGCAGGGTAGAGGTTGGGCATGTTATCCCCACTTTTAGCGATAACTAAGGAGATTATGTCTTGAGGCCCACAAGTCCTAGACATGGAGTACCGAGAGCCAGGTCGACTTAAACATGGCCCTGGAGGGCCAATCTTTCGTCCTTTCAGCGCCTCCACATTGTTAGCAGCAGCAGCATCCATCACCTTCGGCTTGGTCCTGTGGCAGAGATGGTTCTTGCTCCATGAGGTAATGAGTCTAGGTATCATGGTATGTGTCACTCTAATCCTCAAAACCTTTGAATATGTGCATTTAATTCCTTTTGTTTCTAACAAATGCTTGGATCGTATACTTATCCACTTGACCATGTCTGGTGGGAATGATGGGTTGCCCTAGTAAGCATGTGCCCATAGGTTTTGAGTTGCCACTAGGGGGGTTCATGAAAAGTCATCATCCGCTACTATCAGACTTACCACTTTCCATCTTACTTCCCGCTCATCCATCCCATTACATTGGTCCGGGCATTGGGTTGGCCAATCATTTAAGGGTTGCTCCTCGCCTTGTGGGAAGAAGGGGCTAAAGGCCCAAAAAGTAAAAGCGGGCTGGCAAAAGATAAAAGCCTAAAAATAAAACCTCGAGATGCTTCGCCCAGGGATCCTCGAGAAAGCAATAAAAGGCTTCTCAGCAAGAAACAAGAGGGACCCATAAAAATAATAAAACAAGAACTAGTCAAAGGATAGGGGGTCTCATCACGAGCCAGCCTATTACGTCCATGGGCACCTAGCGGTATGACACTACTAGTAGTTGGTTACCACACCAGGGTAGTGGCTCTTGGTTGCATGGCCAAGAGAAAGGGGGTCTCATCACGAGCCAGCCTTCTCATTTCCGTGAAAGTGCTTGTGGGTAACATTGCCACCACTGGTCACCACGCCAGGGCAGTGTCCCCTAATTAGCTTCTTGGAGAAAAAGAAATAAAGAATAAGAATAAAAGGCATGAATGGGCTTGGAAACATTTGCATCCAAGACATGTGTAGCTCGCCTTCTACAAAGGCACCCACAAGTAAGCCTTGCATTTCCCTGCTTTCACTACACCCCTTGTCAGGACATCCTTTATCCACCTCACCCATTTGCATGACTTGGATTTAATCTCTTCCGGAAACATCACTTTTCCAATGGACACTAACCCAATAGGACGCCCTGTCACTTCCTCCAAACTTGCATTGCAGATTTGTATAATGTCTTTGAGCACTCGACTGGGTAAAAGGGGTTTTATGCACATGTTTAATAATATTGATGATTAGATGTGATTGACATTGCTATGATCCCTGTGACTTATGAGCCCATGGAGGGCGTATCTGTTGATGTGCAGGGTCATACCCGACGGGCAGGTACCACATTGGACAGGTACACATGGGGAGATGATTAGTTCGAACCTCCATGGGGTTGAAGAGCCCACCAGATGGATGTTGAGACCCCAGCAAGGGGCAGAGACAGGACAGAGGGGTTTTCACCGGAGAAGAGAAGGATGTTCCACAGAGGCACCCTGGCAGAGCCTTACCTAGGGGGGTTGTGCCCTCTCCATTGGAACATTGGCCTTAGAAGGACATGGACGTCAACCAGGAGGCCCATGACATCATCCACCTTTATGGACGTTTTGGGAAGACAGTCGTGGCAGCTTGGCATGTGTGGCAGATTGGAGAGGCCCAAGGAGGGCTAATGTTTTTCTCCAGGAGGCGACATTTGCCCTAGAAAGGGCTAACGTCACCCTAGAAGGGGCATGACGTCTTACTTTTGCTTGATTAGGGTTTAGTTTTTGACATTTAATGTAAAAACAATATTATTATGTATTTTGGCCTTGTCGGCGTTTTGGTGACCTAAATTTTAATAAAGGTCATTACTATTGTATAAATAAGAGATCTAAACTCTCTTATTTTCATCATCTTTCACTCACACATTAGTGAGGTCTGAAATTTGCGCTCTCTTCTAGGGTTTTGGCTGAAATTTTGAGGCGCACTTGTTGAAGGAAGACTTTTCTTGGTATTTTTGGCATTTCTCTTGGTGGAAGGTTTACAACTAGAGTTTTGCTACATGATTTCTTGGTTTATGTAAGTGAATTTATGCAACACTTCTTAATTGAATGGTTATAGTATTGTTTATTTGCATTGTTATTATAATTTCCTGAATCAAACCCTAGGTGACAAGCACTAGTTAATGTCCTTGTCTCATGTCCCTGTTATCGCACGGTTTGTAGGAAAGGTTAAAAGAGCTTGAGTCAGGGCTTGAAACCGGCGTAACAGGAGCTTCCCCACCCACTGTCACCTCGATGGGGAGCTCTTTCTATTTAGGAGGGTTAGTCCAAGGGAGACGTCCCTAGACAATCTGGGTTAATGAAAGGCTAAAGGGTAATGGACCAAGTCAAAGAGGTTCCCTTTCACAGATTGTTGCCCAAATGAGATAGTCAAAGAGAGAAATCCACTGATGATGCACCTGTTTGCGAGACAAGACAAATACAACTAGAGTATGTGCTTGCAGTGGGTTAGTACTTCATGAAATCAATGACTATCCTTGACACATGTATGAGCAAATGATCAAATGCAATTGTTGACGAAGTCAATGATTGCTAAACAAAGTCAAATGATTGATATCACTTCTTCAACAAAGCATAAGAGATAAAAAGCATTCAATGTTCACAATTAAGCTTTGTATCATATCATTAATGCAATAAACATGYMAAATCAGCTCATATACAATGTAATGCTGCGTCASCTATATAAATTYTGCTACAAGTATGACGTCAGCCTTATCAATGAGTCAAATTGAAWGGAAAAGAGCACAACGTTTTACCAAATAAGCTCACAAATGTAATCAATAGCTCAAAAACCAATCAAAGGAGCTGCCAAATGTCACAACGTTGCAGGTATAAGCAAAGATTAAAGGGTGTGACGTCAGCCCTATATAAATTCTGTTGTCTACAAGTTAGCTAGCCAAGGAGCAACGTTTTGTCAATTTCAACCAGCAAAAAGGTAATACAACTCCACGGCTATGAAGAGATAACAAGGCCGCACCTTTCTATCCAAGCAAAGTTCAAAAAAGGCCAAACGTTATCAGCTTAGGG
>ML781850.1:878221-897943 GCA_009831015.1 Picea engelmannii | reverse complement strand
AAAAAATGAATATTTTTGTATTTTTTTAAGTTTGCCGATTTTTTCCCGATTTTTTCCCGATGTTTTGCCGATTTTGACGATACGTTGTTTTCTGGACCCCGGCGATTTTTTCCCCGAAACGATTTTTACAACACTGGTTTTAATTGCTTAATAGTTGAATGGTTTAGAAACACATCTTCAGTGTCAAATCTTCTAGTTCCATAAATCATTTAACTTGGTTACATTTCTAGCATGTGAGTTAAGACCTTTTCCATTGTTTTGTTTAATCTCTACTTTTCAAGCACATCTTTCACTAAATGGTTAAACATATATTGGATGAGTAATCTTGAATCATAAGGTCTCTTCACGCTCTCATTAAGGCAAGTTGTTCTTGCCCTTTCATTTTGGTTAAAAGTTAAATGTCTAAATGTTGATATGATGCTTACATATGCTTAATGTTCTTTTATCTATTGATGGCATAATCTCATTGTTTAAGACATTTCACTTTCAGCCTTACTTTTCAAGCACTCAATACATTTAAGTTATCTTGCTTTATGGTCTAATCTATCATACATAACTTAACCTTTTATCAAGCAAGTTTTTATTTTCTGTTATATGTGGCAAGTTGTCCTTGCTTAAATCTCACATCTAACTTGCAAGTCTTTAAGTGGAATGGTTAATGATTAAGTGACATATCTATTGCATCATTTCCTTTATGTTTTAAATGTGTTGATGCTCTTTAAATCTATATCTTGCAACACTTTTTGGTGAACTTTTCATTTCGGCCATACCTTAAAACGTCAATTTTTAAGTGTCTAAAACTTTTTAAAAAGCAACCCAACACACTAAAAGACCCACCTGCGGGTCATAATAACACTTAGACAACATTTTAGGGGCTTTTTACAGCCATCTCCACCATCTAAAACGGGTTTGAGGAAAACAACGGAAGGAAGTGGCGGGGGACCGTCTCGTGATTTCGTAGGGGAGATCCTTTCCAGGAAGTACTCTTACTATCAGGGCTGACCGTGGAAGCTAGGGTGGGCCTCATTTGCCTTACTATCTTGAGCACCCGGCAGTCATTTGGCCAAGGGAGGAGGAAGTTCAAAGCACAAACATAGTTAGGGGGAGGGAACTAAAAATTTAATCAATCTTTAAGAAACTCCTTAATCATCTAGTTGCACATATCACCTTTGTATGCTTGAGGAATTAGATGTATTGATAGGAACACACATTGGTGATAATCTCATTGTTTTATTTATCTCTATTGCAACTTTATGGTTTATGCTTTTATGTCTATGTGAGCAACTAAATTAAACATTGAATATCTTATTTTGTTTGTTGTGGTGTGAATCAAAAAGGTGTTGAGTATCCCACTTGGGGAAGCATCACCTTCTTTGATTCTTGAGTGCTTTTATGGTTGCCAATGAAGGCGGTCCAATAGAGTAAGTGCTATTGGGGCATGCTTGGCTTATGTGTGTGAATCACTTACATCTTGTTGTATCTTGTTGTATCTTTGTACTTTTGTTTATTGTGTAAACCTTGTAATACTTATAATTATTTTTGTAAGTAATTGTAACCTTGGGTTTGTGGGTAGCTTAACTTATTCAATTTGTAAACTTTTTGTAATAAACCACCCTCAAACTTAGTTGACCCCATTGCCCAACCTTAGGCACTAGTCTTAGTTGACTTAGGGAAAGGGTTGATTCACATATAGAATAGATTTGCACTTTGCATTTGTTGCCTTTCATCATAGGCTAGTTTTCCCCTTTAGCCTTAAACAAATTAAAACTAATTCCTAGAACATTAAAACTAAAATTAATCTAGTAACTAGGGACTACCCCCCTTGGCTTCCCTAGGAGTAAGCCTAGAAGGAAGAGGTTCCAGTCAAGGTGACAGTGTGGACTAAGAACTTAAACATTGTGTCTCCGAGGACACACTAAGTGAGTTGGACTTAGCTCACGTTAGCAAGTGTGTATTAGGACGGCAACAATATCCATAAACATGTGGTCAAAAGGTAGGATAATCCGAATGTTCCACTCCATGCCCTAGCATATGTCCTTACAGCAAAACATTATTCTCCATCTTGGATGGCCAAACCAACACCTGAGGATGGGGTTAGGAGAAAACCAAAAAAAGATCCAGAGATGCAAAATGGGTATATGCTTGCATTAGACAACTTGGTACCTGAGGAAAAGGAGTGTGCTCAAGTACGAAGTGAATTAAGCAAGTACATCAATGAGCATGGAATCTTTGGTAACTTGCATGCAACCAAAGATCAAGATAGGTTGAGTTCTACGGAATGGTGGAACATGTATGGCTCCTCTACCACATATCTGCATAAATTGGTGGTGAGGGTGCTTTCTCAGGTGGTTAACACTTCTACAAAGAGGTGTTGGAGCACCTATAGCTTCATCCATAGCGTAAATAGAAACAGCTTGAATGTAGACCGAGCAGAAAGCTTGGTTTATGTGCATTACAACTTGAGGTTGTTGTTGTTGAATTTTGGTACCTTGGGAAGTGATCCCCTAGTGTTATTGATGTGCCTAACACTAAAGAGGGAAAGGTATCCCTCCCTCACTTTTCTTTATGTTATAAAGTCAAACTGACTTTATGAGCTCATTAATCATAAAGTGACTTAGGAAACTTAAGTAAAGGAGGAGATCTAATCTACACCCTTGATCTTGGTTGGCTAAGATCTAATCCTAGCCATTGGTTCCCAGGTTAGCCTAATGAGGAGGTTAAAGGAAAGGTGAAGGAGGAAAAAAGGCATTTCATTGTTCACTTATGAGAGTGAGGAGAAAAGGAGAAGAAGTCTTGGAGAGGGAGGAGAAGAGAAGAGAAGGGCGCACTTTGAGAAGATGGGTGCACAAGAGGAAGAGGGCGCACCATAGGAGGAAGGGCACAATTTGAGAAGAAGGGCGCACTTGCTTGAGGAGGAGGAACGGTGCACTTGCTTGAGGAGGAGGAAGGGCACACCAAGAGAAGAGGGGCGCACTTGAGAAGAATGGGCACAGTTATCAAGGCAGTGGGCAGCATATCAAGAAGGGGTGCAAACTTCAAGGGAAAGGACGCACTTCATCTTGAGACAAGGGCGCACTTCAAGGAACTGCTGGTACTTGTATCATGGAAGATTGGGCAGCTAACTAGAGCTAAGTTGGCTTGTTATCTTTGCTGTAATTTTTCCTTCAAACTCCATAATAAATTCTGCTCTTCACTGATTTTCCCCATGGGGGTTTTTCCAGGGTCATGTTGACCAGAAATCTATGAGTACAAATCTGGGGTGTGCATGTGTTTTATTATCAGCATTAAGTGTTAAAGATCAAGAGGTGTATTTATTGTTTTAATGTAAATTGAAAGAGCTAACAGTGGACAGCAAACCTATGTTAAATAACCCTTTCAAACAGCAGCATTAAATGAGCTTTAAATCAGTCTAAAAAGACAGCAAGAAACAGGCCTGTTAGTGACCTTTGAACAGTCCTAAAAATCAGACCTGTAGCAGTCTTAAAGAGCCTCAAAATTCTTCATGGTATCAGAGTTTAAGGGCACAAGAGAGAGTTGATAAATTGCAGACAGTGGGCAGATTTTTATCTCAGCTTGGAAGCTTCAATTTCACACCTGAGATTGGTGTGTGGGCAGCAGATTTCTTTGGTCGTTTTTTTCATCAGTTGGCAGCCATGTCAGTTGGAGGGTTGAGAGTGGAGGATAGGCTAGCTGGGGCTGGCAATTGGTCTCCATGGAAGGCTAGGATAGTCTTGATCTTGGAGGAGGGTGAGCTATGGGACATTGTGGAGAGTCATGTGGTCCCTCCTACAGATGTAGTGCTCTAGGCAAAGTTCAGGAAGAGGAACATCAAGGCCAAGAGGACTATCCTAGATGCAGTGAAAGACTACATTATTCCTCATGTTTCTGGTAAGGTCTCTGCATTTTAGATGTGGCAGTCCTTGTGTAGCCTTTACTAGAGCCCTAACCAAAACCGAAAGATGGTGTTCCAAGAGAAATTGAGGGGCACTAAGATGACTAAGACTGATTTGATCGCCTCATTCCTCATGAGGTTTTCAGAGATTTGTGATTGTTGAGTTTTGGTGTACCTCGGGAAGTGCTTCCCTTGTGGTTTTGAGCCTCTAACCACAAGAGGGAGATGTTGGTACTCTTGTACTTTGTACTTTATGTCTAATTTCACTTTGACTTAGGAGATTTAAGTCAAAAATGAAATTTGGTCATTTTAGCCTAAAGTGACTATTAATTCACTTTGTGGGAGAATTGAGGGACATAAAGTAAACTAAGGGAACTTAACCCAAAGTGGGTTTTGAGTTCAGATTCTTTTTTAGAGATCTCAACCATTGATTAGGAATGGCTTGAGATGATCCTAGACATTCACTTTTAGGTTTCCTTATGATTTGCTCAAGGAGGGCACAAGAGGCCTAAGGAGGCTCATTCTATCTTTTTGTTCACTTGGAGAGGAAGAGGAGAGCAATGGAGATGGGAATGGAAGCATTGGATGAGGGTTTCAAGGGCGCCTCCTTCCATGGAGGGCTCTAGGAGGCTTTGGCTTCCATTGTTTTGTGGTGTTGATGCTTTCTTGGAGAGCGCACTATAGGAGGAGGGCGCACATCTAGAAGGGAGGTCTTGCATTTGTTAGATTGCTTTGAGGAGTGTTTTGTTGGAGAGGTGGCACACAAGGTTAGATTTGTGTGCAAGTGTTTCTTCTACAAGGCTTCAAGGAGCAAGGGCGCAAGCTTTCAGTGGGATTGAGCAACAAAAGAGAAGGGTGCACCATGCTTGGGCGCATTCACCTTCTTGGACTTGTATAGAAGCTTGAGAGGGGCTGCCATTGTATCAAGTTCATTTGTTTCATGTACTAGTTATATCTCATATTCTTTACATCACATATATAGACTTTTATTCCAAACTGGTTTTCCCCGCGGGGGCTTTATCTAGGGTCGTGTTGACCAAAAAGTCTTATTTTCATGTATGCTAGAGTTTAGAACAGCATTATTTCAGTTGTAAAGATCTAGAGGTGTGTTACATATTTAAGGCATGCATGTGCTAACCTATTGGCTACTAAAACTACATGCTAGAGCACCTTAAAAGCTTATGTAACCTTAACAAAACAGCAAAAAAGTTTCTGAACAGTTTGCTGTTATAAAATAGCAGCAAAGACTTGTTTGACAGTTGAAACTTAGAGCCAAACTCAGGTAAAAGACAGACCTAGTTGGCAGCCTGTTAGGACCTCAGTTATCTTCATGGTATCAGAGCCCTTGGTGGCTAAATCTTTCTGATTTTGGACAGCATTTTGTGGACAGTTCTTGACAGCTTGTGGGCAGATTTCTTGACAGTTTGTTGACAGTGATTTGTGGCAGCTTGTTGGCAGAAATTTGTGTGACAGTTGTAGGACAGTTGGTGGACCTAGACTCGGCCTCTTTTCACACCTATTTTGTTAGGAGTGAGGCTGATTTTTCACAACCTCTTTTCACACATGTTCTGTCAACAGTGAGGATGTAGTTTACTGCCTCTTTTCACACCTGTGTTGACAAGAGTGAGGCAGTGCTCTTTTGTGGATTTAGCATCAGTGTGAGTTC
Source organism: Picea engelmannii (assembly GCA_009831015.1). Classification (NCBI taxonomy): domain Eukaryota; kingdom Viridiplantae; phylum Streptophyta; class Pinopsida; order Pinales; family Pinaceae; genus Picea; species Picea engelmannii. The sequence goes on along the minus strand of ML781850.1, from coordinate 892,385 downwards.
AGTGAACAGACATGTCAGTATCCCAGATGCGAGCAGAGGATAGGCTAGCCGGAGCTAACAACTGGTCCCCTTGGAAGACCAGGATCATTTTCGTCTTGGAGGACCTTGAACTATGGGATATAGTTCAAGCTCCTGTGTTGATTCCTCCTTGTACCTGCTCCATCACCTTTGTTGGATGCAGATTTCAAAAAGAAAAACACCAAGGCAAAACGGACTATTTGTGATGCAGTGAGGGATCACATCATACCCCAATTGACGGGTAAAGACTTTGCATTTGAGATGTGGGCATCCTTGTGCAAGCTTTACCAGAGTCCCAACCAGAACGGGAAGATGGTTCTGTAGGAGAAGCTCAGGAGCATTCAGATGCTCGATTTCAAGACAGTGACATCTTACCTAGGCAAATTCACTCAAATCAGAGATGAGTTAGCAGCAGTCGGAGGGATTTTGGATCCATAATTTTTGGTGAGGACAGCTTTGAACAGCTTTTCCAAACCTTGGGGTTCAATTGTACGAGGTATCATTGCCCGAGAGGTCATGCCTACTTGGTAGAGACTTTGGGACGATTTCGTACAGGAGGAGTTGAGGTGCAGCTTTGGGTCTTCAGGACAACAGCATACGCCTAAGGGGGATGAGGATCTTGCTCTTTGGATAAAGGGCAAGAAGAAGATCGGAGAGGGTGCGAGACAGGGTCCCAAGGGAGGGACCCAGCCACTAGAGAGTGGCAGTGGGCAGAAGGACATAATCAAAGTGAGATGCTTTGCTTGTGGTGAGATGGGGCACTATGTTGGATAGTGTCCCAAGAGGAAGAAGAAGCAGCAGGGTGGTATGGCAGCGACAGCAAAGAAGGAGGAGTTCAATGTACAATTTGCGAGGGAGTGTGCATTCATCGGTTGCTTGTTAGTTGATACACCATCCAGCATCAGGTGGAGAGACAGAGTTGAAGAGGACCTATTGACTCAGAGTAGTGATTCAGAGGGAGCTCAGACTTAGTTTTCCAGGACACCATCTTTAGGGGTGACTGGTCCACCTGGGACAGCTTTAGTTTCAGAGTTGTCGAGACATAGGGTTGGTGCAGGGGATTCAGAGCATCAGAGATTGATGAGGAGGAGTAGCAAGGCACCACAGAGGCTTGAGCCTCACTTGCCATGGAGATGGGCAGATCAGCTTCAGGATCCACTTCAAGAGGAAGTCACTTGGTGAGAGACGAAGGAGAGGATCTTTGGTGAGATGCCAAGATGGAGAGACTCTTGGTGAGATGCCAAGAGAGAGACTCTTGGTGAGATGCCAAGATAGTGACCGTTGGCGATATGCCAAGCAGTAGAAATCCTTGGTGAGAGACCAAGGTTAAGGATCTTGGTGAGATGCCATGACCTCGAGACGCTTGGTGAAATACCAAGAGATGTGACTCATATTGCATGCCATGAGTATAGGACCTTGGTGAGAGACTAAGGAGAGGATCTTGGTGAGAAGCCAAGACCTAGAGACCTTTGGTGAGATGCTGAGGGAAAGATCTTTGGTGAGATGCCAAGATCTAGGTGATCTCAGATAGGTGGAGATGGACTTACATCTAGAGATCAGGACAGGTCGGCAGATTAGTGTCAAGGCAGGTTGACCAGATCAGTGTCAGGAAAAGTACCCCTCCCTCACTTTACTTTATGTTATAAAGTCAAAGTGACTTTATGAACTCATTAATCATAAGTGACTTTATTAACATAAAGTGACTTAGGGAACTTAAGTAAAAGGGGAGATCTAATCTCCACCCTTGATCTTGGTTGGCTAAGATCTAATCCTAGCCATTGGTTCCTAGGTTAACCTAATGAGGAGGCTAAAGGAAAGGTGAAGGAGGAAAAAGGGCATTTCATTGTTCACTTATGAGAGTGAGGAGAAGAGGAGAAGAAGTCTTGGAGAAGGAGGAGAAGAGAAGGGCGCACTTTGAGAAGAGAAGGGTGTACAAGAGGAAGAGGGCGCACCATAGGAGGTCCTTCGAAAACTTGCCCATTTTTGTTATTTCGGGCTCTCAAGCATTCAATGGTATCTATTTCACCATTCTCCTTGTATTCTTTTATTTCTTCTTCAGTACTTACAAAGATGGCTTAGCACTCCAATGCTTACTAATCGTTGTACTTCTTACAGCCCCATTGGCCATTCGTTGTCATTAATACAACTTTAATATTTAAATATAGATCAATGTAGGACAATAAGCATGGATGAGGTTTAAAAGCATATAGATGCAACACAAATATCTGATCTTGACATTATGACTCTTAGCTCCAATAGAGTTCTAGCTGATTGGTGAAGCCAAGCTTTAAGCTGACTCCTAATAATGTTCTACTATTATCATAGTTATTACCTTACATACAACCCTAGGGGGTTCACCTCTGAAGAAGATGTTAAATCAATATCTTGGCATCTCCAAATAAGAGGTGTACCACATTATTGAGGAAAATCCTTTCACTTAATAAGGTGAACTCGTATGGGGCATTTACCTCGTGTAGGTTTTACAAAGTAACAACAATATGTTGTCTAAGGTATGTAAGCATCCATACTTGTTAATAATTTATTAATTAACAAGTTCCTGGTTGAACTGTTTTGTGTCGTAATGTCCTCCAACTGGAAGTCCTCTTACAACATTTTTACGCTGTAAAATAATGTCAATGTCACATGGGCCCATCCAACCAAGTGGCATTCTTTGTTATACGAACTTCATTAACCCTCTTAAGAATACTTCCAGTGACCTGAATTGCTTCATATTCATTTGAACCTCATTTAATACATGATGATACCAATAGAAATTTAGATCCTTTGTCAAGACTCAACACATCTTTTATAAAGTAATTATTGAAATCACCAACTAAATGCAAACAGCTTTTAGTAACTATTTGGTTCTTCACCAAAATATTCAAGATTTGCTTTTGTTTACAATCATAGCTTATTTTCACTAACCAATCAAACAGCCTTGGTTTAAACTCACTTTTGCCCTGTATATAATGCTTCCATGCAAAGAGGTCACAAATATTTTAACAAATCATTCCTAACTACATTATCAACTTGAATATTCCTCTATCCTGAGAGCCATACCTCTGACCTTATCAAGTCGCTGAGATGATTCAAGGGCTGTTGCTTTCCTTGAGTTAATGACTTTGGCTTGGTCTTTGGGATATTGTTAAACCCGTAGGCAATAGAAACGTCCTGTCCAAGAAAAAATTAGAGCTATTTTGTCAGTGCTAAAGAAAATTCAAATCACTCGGATGATCATACACAAGATCTTCCCCTTTGAAATCTCTAACCATGCAGATCAGTCCCCTACTAAATACCACAAGTAAACAAAAGTTACTAGTTAATAGAACAATTAATCACATAGACAAATACCTCCATTACATCACACTTGTGGAGAATATCACTTCTAGTCGGTGGAACAGATACCAAAATATTAGAGTTTTCACTTCGTGCAGACAGCTGCATTTTTGCCAATAGGCTTATAACCTGTGTCACAAAGCAGAAAAATGAATGAGCAACATTTTATATTCAACCTGCAGAAGTTAACATTTATTTCTTAGTCCAAAAGAAGAAAAATAAGGGAATCCCTAACCCTTTCTCTTAATTAAGCTGAGAAAATTAAGAAAATAATCTTTCAAAAGTATGTAATAGTTCATCCAATACTGATTAAAAAAACGAAAGAATAACAGTGTTAGGATAAAAGAATGCCACAGTGGATCAAAGATTATAACAAATTAAGCCAATACATGATCCAAGCAATATCCTACCTGAATAGTGTTAAGAGCAAAAGCTACATAGTCTATAATCATTTTCTGCTTTTACTGAACAAAGGAAACATATCTAGTTTTCCTCACTTGCTTCCCAGTGTTACCTCCCAGACCTGCACTCAAGATATTCAAAGTCCCAAAACCAAGTGCAACCCTAGAGGCACTTAGAAAGGTTGCCCATTGTCACCACAGCAACTCTTCCTCTCACTTTAGGCCAGCTCTCCTCCAGCACCAGGGGGGAATCCCTAGGAAAGGTGTAAGATAAACTTTAGAGATAGATGGAATGGTTGTTAAAATTGTAGCTTGGAAAGGTGTCTCTGCATAGGCCTTGTGTCCAGGCATGCAGAAGACAATTTATTATTACCCACTTCAGCATTATTAATTCATCCTAAGTCTAACTTACGAAAAGCATAATAATTAATTTCGTAAATTACTATTGGCTTTATAACTCAGATTTCTAAAGTCTTAACTTTAGAAATTAATATTTCTATTGATGATCTTTCTTGACCCTTCCGGAAAGATCTCAAAGGGGAAATAGAGTGAAGTAGAAATTATAAATAATTGAAGAGAGTGGGTGAAGGACACATCGAGTTGAGTTGAGAGAGAAGGGGTCTAATGGGTGAGAAAATCAAGAGGGTCGAGCAGCTAGAGACAGGGTCGAATTATGGGCGTCTTGAGCAGCAAGGAGAGGCCAAGTTCTGAGCCAAGTCGAGCAGCAAGAGGAGGGCCGAGTTCTGGGCCATACAGAGCAGCAAGAAGAGGCCGACTTTTGGGTGCCTTGATCAGCAAAGAGAGGCCGAGTTCAGGGCCGAACTGAGCAGCAAAGAAGAGGGGCGAACAGGACCATACCGTGCAGCCAAGAAGAGGATGAGCTAGGTCGTACAGAACAGCCAGGAGAAAAGACGAGTTGGGTCGTACCATTTGGACTGAGTGTGCTGGACCGTACTGTACATAAGAGGAAAACTTCTAGGCAGTAAGAATATCTCTGTAATTGCTGCTGTAATTATTTTCTCAGAAGCCCAATAAAATCCCCTCTTTGCTGGTTTTCCCCACACTGGGGCTTCCAGGGTAAAAACTGTGTAAAATTTATGTGAATGGTTTCTTGTTTTTTCTGCTGTGCATGTGTTAGAACTCAGCTGTATTTTCTATGCATAGTTTTCAGATTTAGATATCAGAGTTGAAATAAATCTGGGTTATAAATTATTGGCACACTAAATCTGCTTGTTGGGTTTTAGAAAGTTTAACATAGTATCAGAGCTCAGCCTCTGAATACGAGAAAATCAAGTGTATTTCCAGGTGTAAAACCAGCAAATCCTTGCAAGTTGCAACAGAGACGTCAAGTAACCAGGAGGTCGAGTGAGCTAGGGCTTCAGTGAAATGGAAAATGCAAGGTTGAGATTTGAAGACCGACTGGAGGGAGCTTTCAACTTCAATCCATGGAGAGAGCGCATAGCTCTGGTGCTAAAAGAACATGGGTTATGGGAGTTTGTTGAAGGAACCCTAGTACCCCTAACAGAAAGGATGTGAAGGCAAGAAGGATAATCATTGACGGGGTGAAGGACCATATAATTCCTCACCTGTCAAGAAAGAAGATAGCCAAGGAGATGTGGGAATCTCAAACCAAGCTATATCAATATGACAACCAAAGCAGAAAGATGATGCTCAAAGAGAAACTCAGGAGCACCACGATGACCAAGGGAGACATTGTTGCCTCCTACCTCACAAAATTCACTCAGATTCAAGGTGAGTTGGCAGCAGTAGAGGAAGTCGTGGATGAGACTAAGCTGATGAGAATAGCCTTGAATGGCTTCACCAAGCAATGGTACATTTTTTCCCAAGGGGTAGTGGCACGAGTGAAACTTCCCAACTGGGAAAGGCTGTGGGACGACTTCACTCAGGAGGAGTTGCGAGTTGGGTTTGTTGATGTTTCTGGTGGCTGCAGGAGGTATTCACCTCCGGGATAACCTTTCTTATAGATGAAGTTGCCAAGATATTAAAGGAAAACCATTGGAAGTCAAAGAAGATCCCAGAAGAGAAGTCGGACTCACCGAGTAGGTGCCTATGGTTGGGTGACAATGATGTGACATTGTTTATGGTAAAACAGGCATACCAAAATTTCAACATGGTATCAGAGCTTGGTTTCCTTCAGAACAGTCTAATCACTGGAAGGAAGATCGTGAGATTTACCTTGTTGTTGTACCTTGCCGTTGCACAGTTTTCTTTTTTCAAGCTAGTTGGAGCACCTTGAAGTTTTAGGGTTTGTCGTTGCTTTTCGCTGCTGCCAGATGATGCTACATTTTTTTATGTATGTACTTGTATATGTTAAATTGTATCGTTATCTTGAGGGTGTTTTGCAGGAGAAGGGACTTTTGTCCTAGCAGCAAATCATAGATCAGAGGGATCTCGGATCCAGTGCATTATGAAGAACAGCACACCCTCCAGGTTTGATTGTTTTGATATGTCTCTAGTTGTTATGGCACCATTGCGATCTTATGTTTTTTATCTATTGGATTTATGATCATTATACTAACCACTTAATACTAGAGATGCATTTGTTTATCTCCCCTCTAGGAGATATTCTTGTTTTGTTGTTTGTTCTGGGCAGGTTATATTGTTAAATTCCATGGAGGTTTCCATGGAAATGTTGTTGTTCTTGTTTTCTTGTGTCGGGCAGGTTACCTCGAAGGCATGTCACTAGTGATAGCTCTGTTGACCGCCCATTTAGCACAGGTGGTCAACTCCATGTGCCATGAAGAGATGCATCATCAGATGCAGTATTGTTGAAGACTTTTGGTTCTACAGGGCAGTGTTTGGCCCAGCACTTATTTTTGTAATTGGAATTTCCGCACCCCTGCATGGGTTAATAATGTAATAGGTCTGTATGAGTCATGTCTAGGTCAGTTACCTTGGGATTGGTTCACTGGGAGAGTTCCTTTCACCGAGGGTTTTTTTATCCTCAGGTTATCAGTTGGGCTTTTCAGCCTTACTGATTTCCCTTGAGTTTTTCCCTCACACTTTACATATGTCCTCCAAAGTGGTGAACGGCGTTCTAGTGGGCTTATGTTTTGGTAACTATATAGGGAATTCATTGTAAATGACCATGCAAGACATCTTAGAAAGTTTCGCGGAATTTCGTCGAGTCTAGGTTAGTTTTTTTTAATTAATTAATTTTTAATTAAATCTCCCTAAGTGTGGAGGTTTAATTATTTAATTAATTAATTATTTTTGAGCAATAATTGTAAAAAATGGATCCTTGGACTTTTGATAGGGGTATTTGTGCTCAAACGAAATGGAATAGCACCCCCTACATCCATGGACCAAGTTTCAGCTCAGTCGGACAACTTTAGCCATGGGTTAATCCACCTGGAGTGTCAGTCAGTCTAAAACAGCGATTTTAATTGCTAAAGTCCAAACATGGCAAAATGTAAAAAATGTAATAATGAGTTAGATGATGTGAAATGTTGAAATGATGGTTAGAGAGAGACCCCCTAACCATAACCTTAGCCTCCCAACCTTTTTCAACCTTGTTTAATCCCTTTTGCCACCTCCACACTCACAAGTTGTGCCCCCCTAGGGGGATTGACGTTTTTCCTTTTTTAATTTAATTGTGACTTGAGTGTGGCCCCCTCTCTTAAATTTTCACTTCATTTAGCCTTGTCTTCACCCCTAAAGGTGATCCCTTTCACTCCACATCACCCATACTAACATTTGGGTTGATTTTTAACCTTGGGGAGCGCTCTCCAAGAGAGTTACGCCCTCCTTGTCTCTCCAATAAAAGTTACGTTTTTTATTGCTTGAGACTCTTCCTCTCACCTAGCACGGATCCCACACCCCTCCTTTGAAGTCTTGTGTGATCCCAACATCCTACACTCATCTCTCACCCCTCATCACCTTCTCCTCATCCCAAGAGGTGCGCCCTCCAAGAGAAGTGCGCCCTCCCTCATCTAGAACTTCCACAAATAATTATTTAAAAATTATTTGAGTCTCTTCACTTACCTTGGCACGAATCCCATGCCTCCTACATGCCCTTGGATCTATCTAATTGATTTTTCTATTTTTCTACACCCTAGATCTATTGTGCAAACCCTAGGAGGTGCGCCCTAGCCTAGAGATCTACTCTATTGCTTGGTGGTGGACACTTGGCTTAAATCCAAGAGAGGTAGGTTTGCCTCCCCAAGTATAAATGAATCTCTTTTCTCTCTCCCAACTCACCATATCTTGAGCTATTGTTATGCTACTTGATTTTCCTCTCTCTCTCTAGTCATTTCATTCCATTTCATTGTCATTCTATGCTCTAGGGTTTTGGAGTATTCCTCTCCAAGACCACTTTCTTTGGTAATATAATTTTGGAAGCTTTGGATGACAACAAGAAGGGTAAAGCGTATGCTTATTGTTTTTATGCATGGGAGGTAACATTGTTTTAGTATTGTTTCTAATTTCTTGCAACACTAGATCTTAGGTAAAGTGTTATCTAAGTAGGCTTAGTAGAGCGTATGCCTATTGGTCTATATATCTTGATGTTTGGGTTAAATAGAAGTGTCGTTTAATTTCATTACATCAACATATAATCTATTGTATGCTTGTGATTTGAAAGGATCTTGCAGGTTCATCTCTAGGGTTTCTTGGGAACTCCTTCTAGAAGGGAAGGGTCACTTGAAGCTTTTACAAACTCCAACTCTCTAGATCTATTGCTTTTCTCTTAATATTGTTGTACATTCATGTCATTTTCAGCTAGCATATCATTGTTTGGATAGGTCAAAATCATATAAAATCTATATATTTTATTGTGGAAAGTTCTTGCCCCAAAAAGGCAAGGGTTTTCTTAACTTTATTTGGTTGTGTGTAGCCATCCTAGCACGCAAAGCTTGCTGTTTTTACAAGTATATCAGATCTGATTGGAGGCTCTTGACTGCCCCAAAGAGACACACACAACACTTCAAGACCCCTTGGGGGAATTTGGTAGCTATTTCTAACCCCCTCTTTTCATTTTTTAGCTTAGAAGTGCACTTCTTCCTTTTTTTTGCTTGATTGTTTGAGCTTAAAGTGTAAGAGGGGAAGTGGTACGGCCTCCCCTCTTCTTTGAGCTTGTGGATAGGTGGGACGTAGGCTAGATCTAGCATTTTCCTTTATTTTTTTGTTTTCTTCTAGCTTGGCCGCAAGGTTTAGAAGGTGTGGGCACCTTCTCAACCTTGACGTGGAATTTGCTTGATAGTTTGTTGAGTAGATAGTAGATTAGTTTACTTTTCCTTTTGCTCATCTTTCATTGTTTGCCCTAATAACTAAAATCTAAGAATACTTGACCTAACTAAGCCAAGATAACTTAACAACCTACCTAGTTGTGAGAGGAACACCCCAAAGAGGTAAGGATAAGTGTTAATGCTTTACTTTTGATGTGATGTGATGTGATCTAATGGTTTAATGTTCTTAATGCTTATGTTATAGATCTATCTCATCATCTTAAACCCATTGGGCAACACACTTAAAATACTCTATTTGGGTTTCGCTTAGTTTCATTTCAAGCTCATAATCTATCTCTTATGCACATGTGTGAATCTTAATGCTTCATACAGTGCTTAACAAGTAAATGCTTCATTGGCTCATTGTTTACATCTATTGGTAGCCACTTACTTGGGCTTGGAATGTGTTGAATGGTTAAGTAGGCAAACACTTAATTTTTCTTCATCTCTTTAAGGCAAGTTGTTCTTGCCATTTATCTACTGTTTCTAAGCAAACTTCTATTGATGTGCATGATATAATCTTTATTTCTTTCAGCCATCTCTCTTTTATTTGCTTTACATGTGTTGATTTACTCAATGGTTTAAGCTTAAGCAACACACTCATAAAGCTAATAACAGTTTCGGCCATATCACTAAATTGCACTTAAAAGGTACTTTAAAACCTTCTAAACACTCTTCAAATCACCTAAAAGTCTACCTAATCATTATATATACTTAATAGACTACTTTAGGGTACCTTAGACCACCATCTTCACCATCTAAAACGGGTTTGAGGAAAACAACGGAGGGTAGTGGCAGGGGACTGCCCCGTGACACACCAGGTGTGTGTCATCTCCGGGAAGTACTCTTACTGTCAGGGTTGACTGGTTCTGCTAGGGTTGGCCTCGTTGCCATACTATCTTGAGCGTCCAGCAGTGATTTGGCAACAGGAGGAGGAGGCTTTGGTGAAAGCTAATAAAATTTGTAAATCTGAAGAAAAGCCTAACTATTAAACCCTTGACCAAATCTAATAGATTACTTGGGGGGGGCTTAATAATCAAGAGTGTAGATTGTCTCCAATACTCTTCATAATAGTTGTGTTTAATTCTCTTAAACTTTGGAATCTGTTGATGAAGTAATGTGTTGATGATAATCTCGTATAAATGGTGATGTGATTTGATGCTTTAATCTTTAATATCCTGCACACATTGAAGATAAACTTGGTTAGTTTGCTTTGTGTAAATTGTATCTCTATATTCTTTATTGTAAATAATTGTACATGGTATTCTTTCATTGAATTATTCTTTTGTAAAACTGTAAGTAACTTGTAATCTTTTGTAATAAACAACCCTTGAACATAGTTGACCCCTTGCCCAATCTCTAGGCACTAGTCTTAGTTGACCTAGGGAAAAGGCTTGCTTCTCATGCTAACCCTTGCATCTTGCATGGTTGCCTTAGCATCTTAGGATTAGAATCCCCTCTAACCTTAACAAACTAAAATTAACTCCTAGAACCTAACTCTAACACATCTAGTAACTAAGGCCTACCCCCTTTGGCTTCCCTAGGAGTAAGCCTAGACGAAAGAGGTTCTGGTCAAAGTGACAGCGTGGGCTATGAACCTAGGCATTGTGCCTCCAAGGACACACTAAGTGAGCCGGACTTAGCTCACGTTTGCAAGTGTGTATTAGGACAGCAACAAGCTCTAAGAGGGATCTATAGTGACAGTTGCAAAAGGCAACTTATTAGATGGTCTCTAGTTTGAGACATGAAGCAGTCGGACCAGACAAGGAGTTTGTACATATTGACAGTTTGACCAGTTCTTGTTGCATGATTCTATCAGTCTGAGTGTGTCATGGTGTAGGAGACTTGCTCATTTGCATTATAGAGCTCTTCCTGCTTTGGAGAAGATGGTGACGAGTCTTCCAGAGCTTCATATTGAGCATGATGGCATCTGCAAAGGTTGTGCCCTTGGCACGAATGCCAAGGGATCTTTTCCAATCAGTGAGGCTCCAACACATATCCACAGATGAGTAGGTAGATGACATTTGCACTAAGCCTCTGTCTGGGACAATCTTGGCAGGAATGCAAATGTTTCCTTGGGGGAGTGTTGATTATTGCAGCATCATGTCGATATTCTAAGATTGATCACACGAACTTGATCATGTGGGAATAGGCCCAGATGTTATCTTCAATGGACTATAGATTCGAGTTGCTGCTAGATCTCCGGAAGGATATCGGGTAGACATTCCAAGATCGGTCTGACGAACTTGACCATGTGGGAATGATCCCAGGGTAGTCTTCGATGGATTGAAGACTTGGGACCCTGGTATAGTCTTCAATGGACTGAAGACTCGAAGCCCAACGTAGTCTTCGATGGACTGAAGCTACGCAGTTCTCGATGGACTGGGGACTACTCCAATGTGTGTGAATTGAATCGGGCATAACACTCACGTTGAGGTGAGTGGCCCCGATAAGCATCGAGCCGACCCTTCTCCCAGTACTGGGCTGCAGACCAGGGGAGATAGGGAACATCTACATCTGAAGTAGATGTGCCCTGACATAGTCTTCGACAGACTGAAGACTCGAGGTGCTTGAGGTGCAATTCCCCATGTCCAATAGCATCAAGCTAAATGCATTCACGGAGTGATCACGTGGGAATGTAGACATTCCAGGATCAGCTATGAGGTGAATGTGGCTCTGATGTGGTCATAATTCTGGTCATGGGACAAGAACGACCCGAGGTGCTAGACACATGGTTGTGGAGATGAATCATTTCTAGATTTTCTGGGGTACTATCAAGCTGCCAAAACAGGTCTGTCCTTGACCTGTTATTTGGCTCTAAGTTCACAATCTCAAAATTGTCTTCTTGCTATCTTTTAGGACAGAAAACTATTTAGTAGCTTTCTGCTGATAATTTTTGGTGGTTAAGTGTTCTTTGAGGTGCCCTTGCAAGTGTTTTCATACCTCAATGTTAGCACATGCAAGATACTCAAAACATGTAACACTCCTCATGATCTTTACAACTCTAACAAGCTGATCTAAACTCTAAGCATGCATGAAATGAACACAAGTATTTTTGGTCAACATGACCCTGGATAAACCCCCCCCCCCCACCACCCCCGGGGAAAACCAGTTCGGAATGAAAGTATATATAAGTGGTGTCTAAAGCATGAGATACAACAAGTAATACAATACAAAGGAACATGTATACATAGCAAGCTCCCCTCGAGTCTTTCCAAAGAATCCAATGAGATATGCACCCAAGCTTAGTGCGCCCTCTCCCTTTGTTGCTCTATCCATTGAAATGAAGCGCCCTCCTTCCTCTTTGACCCAATGAAGAAACCCCTCCAAAGAAATCCGCTCTCCTGTGTTGCCTCTCCACTGAAACAATCAGATCTGACTTCCTCCAAGTATAGATGCCCCCTCCTAGTTGTGCGCCCCCTCCTATGGTGTGCCCTCCTCCAAGCAAGTGCGATCACCACAAATAATATGGGCCATAAGCCTCCATGAACCCTCCATGAATGGAGGCGCCCAAGCTCTCCTCTCCCAATGCTTCCATTCCCATCCTCTTGCCCTTCTCCAAGCTCCTTTGGTGAACATACAAGTGAGAATGACCCTCCAAATGCCCTATGCGCCCCTCTTAACGAAACATAAGGAAACCTAAAAGATGGGTGGATGAGATCATCTCATCCCATCTCTAATCAAGGGTTGAGATCTCTCCAAAAAAAATCTCAACTCAAAACCCACATTTCTCAAGTTTCCATAGTTTTTTTATGTCCCTCAATTCACCCACAAAGTGAATTAATACACTATTCACGTAAGTGACACTATTCACTCAAGTGACAAATTTCACCCTTTTGACATAGGAAAAATGTCAAAGTGAAATTAGACATAAAGTATAAGGCACAATAATGGATCAAATATTTCCCCCTTGTGGTTAGAGACCCACAACCACAAGGGGACCACTTTCCAAGGCACCCAAATCTCAACATCATCAATATAGCTAATGAGGCTCATGGATAAACTTTTATATGACAGAAGAATACCAAGAACAGTACAAGATATGCTTGGAGAATGTTGTTCTCATAGAGAGGGACTATTGATGGTTGCAGCTTTGTGAGACATTCTCCTGTGACGATTCTCCTCGATAGACTGAATTGAGTATGATACTTAACGATGGACTGATAAGTTGTACTGGGTTGGTGCACAACGTCCCTTGGGAGTAGACCAACTAGACACATCATGGCGAGTAGGTCCTTGACGATGCACTACGGGCGAGTAGGTCCTAGTGTATTCTAGTGGTGATGAGGCCCTAGAAAAGGTCCACATTGGTTGTCTCCATGTGCAATGTGATGATGCTACCAGTAGCATGTTCTGCGTGACCATGGCATGGTCGGAGGACCATGGCATAGCCTGCGAGGCTAAGAGGACCAGAGGAAAAACATCATGGAGACTACCTCCTTGGCTAAGAGGGAGTGTTGATGTTTCTGGTAGCTACGGGAGGTATTCACCTCCAGGATAACCTTTCTTATAGATGAAGTTTCCAAGACGTTAGATGAAGTTTCCAAGGTATCAGGATAAAGGTTTCACTTTTCGGGAGATCCACCCACTTAAAAGGTGCGCTGATAATGCCAAAGTAATCCTTGAGGGAGGGCACACTTTTCTAGATGGTTTTGGGGTTGAAAAGCTTCACCATCAAAAAAACCCTAATTTGCATGTACGGCAACAGTGACATTTTTCTCTTGCGAAAGATGCTCTCTTCAGCTTGGCTCTGATACCATGTTAATGTTTATGCCATTATTATATTTCTTTGCATTTCAATAGATAACAGCAACATAAAGACAAGATCATTGAGAAATACACAATCACAAGAGACACAGCATTTATCATGGGAAACCCTCTAGGGGAAGAAAACCCAGCAAAACTTCCTTATTATACGATGCCAAGAGATAACTCAAGCTAATACAGAAGATCCTCTCCAAAAGATGCGCCACTCTCTCTCCTTCTCTAACTACAGATCCGAAACTTGTCTCTCAATGAACAAGTGAGTTGTGTGTCTAAGTGAGGCGCTGGCCTCTTTATTTATACAAGACTGGCACGTGTGAAGTGTCTCTTCACTGGCAGGGCCGACTTCTCAAACTGGGTGGTTATAACCACCTTTAATATATTCTGGGGCCTCTTTAA
>ML781850.1:851641-863431 GCA_009831015.1 Picea engelmannii | reverse complement strand
TCACAAACACACATTCACACATACTTGGGTTACTGTTGGAATAGTTTAATAATTCTGCTTTAAGTGTTAATGATTTGAAATAGGATGAGCTCATGTTTACAGTCTTAATGCTTTAAAAACATTCGATATCTCTGCTCTCATTAACACACACTCCTAATACACTTAAGCTGCTCTTTGCATAGTTTGATTATTCAGATCTTAAGTGCATTAGATATTTGGATTGAAAGGCTACTGTTCATGATCTCAAATGTTCTGAAATTGCCTATTGTCTTACTGTCAACATAAGCACAATCCTCACACACTTTAGGCTCACATTCTGATTCTGTATTCAACTCATTATAAGTTGCAAATTGTGGTCTATTTGGTTCATGTGTTTATGGTTTTAACGCTTTAGTTGTTGAACATATTGGTGCTCTCACAAGCATATCTCTCACACACCTATTATTAACGTTCTCACTTGGCTCAGTAATTCATTTCATATTGCAATCGGTGATTAACTAAGTTACATGTGCATGATATATTGTTCACACCAAACACACACCATTGGATGATGCTCACGGCCTAGATTGGCTCACTGCTTATCTTTTCACTTACACTTCTAATGCTTATGGTTTAGTGTTTTATGTTGAATATGCTAATGGTATAATACATTGATGGTTTAATATCATAAGTTTTAAAGTTTAACTCTTCATCATTTGATACACTTATGGTAATCATGGTATAATGTGCTTATGGTCTTTGACATATATGTGATACATGTTTAGGATTAGATGTTGATGGTTTAAACGTTTATGTTCATATCATAGTTCATCTATCTTTCAAGTTATCACACTTTTCATTACTAGCACACATGTACATCATCCAATTCACATGTTTATGGTCTTGAACATCTAAGTACTTGAAATTTCATTTATCTTTTCATTTATCATTACATGCTTTATGGTCTATGATTACTTGGTTATATCTTCTGAAGTCATCTCACATGTGATGGTATATTGATGCTCTAAGACATTTGCCTACGTTCATTGTTTGATCTTTATATGTTCATGGTGGTGTAGCATTTCACTTACAAACACTCGTTTCAGCATTTTTCACTCATTACCTTACGCTTAAAAAAGATAAAATAAAAATGCCTAAAACATTTTAAAACGAACCCAACCAACCTAAAGATCCACCCGCGGATCCTAACAATACTTAGAAACATTTTAGGAGTCTTTAAACAACTGTTTTTGCCATCTAAAATGGGCGAGAGGGCCAGTCTTTGGGGGAAGTGGCGGGGGACCGTCCCGTAATTCCGTTGGGGGGATCCCTCCTCTGACTACCTCTAGCTGTGGTGAAGTGACGGGCTGACCTTGGAAGCTAGGCTGGAGGTAAAAGCCCAGTATCTTGAGCACCGGGCAGTTATTTGGCAGAATAAGGGAGTTGAGACACACACATAGTTAGGGGGTTGGGAAATAAAACATTTAATAAGAACACTAGTTGCATAGATCACACTTGTACATGTTTGGGAAGTAGATGTATTGATAGGCTACATATTGTGATCATCTAAAATTGTTATATCTTTTATCTTGCAACTATCTGTTTAATCTTTCTTGGTGATAATGATACTTTGTTTCATGCTTTACTGAATATCTTGTAAATCAATTATCATTGTTGTGGTGTGGATAGACAAGTGTTTGAGTATCCCACTTGGGGAAGCATCACTTGTTTCATCCTTAAGTGCTTGAGTGGGTAGATGCCAGTGAAGGCGGTCCAAGTAGAGTAAGTGCTACTTGGGGCATGCTTGGCCCTAGGGTGTGATTTATATCTATCTTGTGTATATTGTATATCTTTGTATATCTCATTGTTGCAACATTGTATAATCTTGTAAGTAATTCATACTGTGGGGTTTGGGTAATTTGATTTGATTTAATTGTAAACTTGCTGTAACGAACAACCTTTAAACATAGTCGACCCCATAGCCCAACATTAGGCACTAGTCATTAGTTGACCTAGGAAAAGGGCTGCCTGACATATAAACTTAGACTTGCACCTGCATTGTTGCTTGTCATATAGGCTAGTTTTCCCCTTGGCCTATAATCAATTGAAACTAACTCCTAGAATTGTAATTAAAATCCATTTAGTAACTAGGGACAACCCCCCTTGGCTTCCCTAGGAGTAAGCCTAGACGGAAGAAGTTCTTGTCAAGGTGACAGTGTGGGCAAGAACTTAGACACTGTGTCTCCGAGGGCACACTAAGTGAGCCGGACTTAGCTCACGTTTGCAAGTGTGCATTAGGGCGACAACACACCTCACTAGTTCTTTTGAAAAACGCCCCCATATGAGCATGATGACAAGTTTCACCTTGCAAACTTGCAATGTACTACCCTCCAAAAAGAGAAATTTGTGCTTTGTCATTAATGATTTTCAAATGTGCTATATACAAATAATACATTTTTTATCAAACTTTGCTGGATATGGTTCACTTATCAATCTTCACTGGTGATACTTGGGTTGCCTATGTCCTACTTTAGCATATAGTGGGCCCCATGAATATGCTCGCCATTGATCTCAAGTCAACTATCCCATTAGTCCGTCTCATAAACATGGCTGAAGGGGTTTTACTTCCAGGTCATAAGATGGGTAAATCTATGTTTCCAGAAAATAGCGCTTGGATTCAAAATGACATCCATATTACCCACAATATCCATGGATAAACTTTCCAAGTAGACTAAATTGAATGTCAGGTATGACTGACAGGCTGCCAAGGACTAGACATGATAGGACGGTCAAAACAAACAATGTCATGCTCCAGAAATGTCCAATGTCTATCCAATCAGATATCTTCTCATAGTGATCATTCATAAAGGCTCATTCAGGATTGTTCAGTTGAAAATGTTTGAACTTACATAAGTTAACCTAATTAATTAATATCACAATAGCAGCCCAAAATCAGATTTCTTTGAAAATGAGAACATAAGAGTATGTTTTTATTATATATTTTTCTCTTGCCTTTCATAACTTCAATTTGGCAATACGACAAAGTGACACACACTGCTAGTTCTCATAATCCATGACAAAATCAACACCTACAGAGACATGTCCTCAATATTTTTAGCATCACTCTCAAAATGAATGTATTCTAACCTATCAGAAAAAAACAAAGAAGGAAAGAAAATGTACTAATGCATATAGGTGAGCACCCTTTTGTCAAATACTATACAAACTAGCAACTGATAGAAAGATAACAAGTGCCCTGTCTCAACTACCTGAGGTACCCTCCTGCCTGAAACCCTAGGGAAAGGAGAGAATGCCTTTCAAGAGAGGCATTGGATCCCTACTGTGAGACTGAACAATGGAACGCATTAAAGGTTTGGCACTACTTGATCATAGCTTAGATAAATTGTATTTTTTAATTCATTTAGTAATTTCAGTTGCCTTGCTTAAGGTCTTTGGGGAGCACTTTTGCATGAAATTAAAACAAAATCTCATATTTTGGACTCTCATTTGAATGCCTGCCTATGTTGCACTAAGTTCATGGTATGGGGAACAAGGGGTGCATCAGGAAGAGCTTCTAAGATGATGGCAGTAAAGAAATCTCCAGAGAAAAGATAATAGGAAGCACTAAGAAAATATTAATAGATATAAAATTATGTGAATTAGTATGTAAAAGCCACAAACAATACAATGTATGAAATACTCGTCGGTGCTGATTACGACGCCTAACCTGGAAAGGACATCGAGTGAGGCACATAAGAAAGGCAGACAGCCCGGGGAATCAACCCCGAGTCCTCCTACATCAAGCAACCACTCAAGCTAGTCCACCAGGCTATATTTGTATTAATTATATATTATTATATATATGTAAGATATATTATATAGTAATATACTTTGAAGTTTGGTATATGACATCTTTACAAAGAAATATGTAAAATATAAATTACAAAATTAGAAGGACAATACATGTTTGGACTTAGTCCACAATGGACTAGGACTAAGCCTCATCAATCATAATAGTGCAATGATCTGCACCAATATGACACCCGTTGTGAACATATATAAAATTGTCATCAATCATTGAGATTAACAAGAATGTATTGATGAAACAATAAGTGAGATTTAAAGATATGAACTGAAAGAAACAAGCTAACAAACCCACATGCATGAAACTTTCTGACAAGAAAAAACATCGACATTAAGGATGAAATTTGAAGTTTGAACCATTGTTTTAAAAAACAGTCAACTAAGACTCAAACGCGGCCAAATTGACCGGTTTGCTGTCTCCAACAATAACTCTGCCTTCAAACCAGTTCGGGGACCAGTACTATACTGAACCCGATGGTTCGGTATGGAACCAATCCAAACCGGACTGTTTGACCATGTCCATAATGACCCGGTCACCTACAGGCCCTAGTGTGCATGACCTGAGGGGATCTCTTTTATAATAGAACATTGCTTGACACACAAGCCAACCTGGAAAGATAATATAAAATTCTTAAATTAAAAGGGTAGAAAGGGAAATATAAAGAAAAGGGAAAGTAGAAAGGGAAATATAAAGAAAATCGAGAATAAAACTTTCTGTTTTCTTTATATTTCCCTTTCTACTTTCCATTTTCTTTATATTCCCTTTCTACTGTTTTACTTAAATTTTGTATACTATCATTAATTGTTTCAGGATGTATGAGAGGGGCTCCAACTACTTTCCATTTTCTTTATATTCCCTTTCTACCATTTTACTTAAATTTTGTATACCATCATTAATTGTTTCAGGATGTTTGAGAGTGGTTCCAACCTCATCAGACCACATATTTTGAAAATAGAATTTCACATCCCATCCAAAATTCAGAAAACTTAACAGTATTCAGAATTCCAGCAAAAACTGAACTGCACCAAACCAAACCAAAAACAAGTCCATTAAACCATCAAAAGACGCCAAATGTCGCCCTGCTCTTCTACCATATGCTACCAGCGAAATATAGACCTGCTAAAAATGTACATGTCAAAAATAGCAGTACCAACTCCTAAAAAATAGGAGTCCCAGAATATGAAAATCGCTGCTCCAGTTACTAAACAGAAGACCTGATACAGATCCCATTGTGCTGGATGATATTGATCCAACCTCAGAATTGGTAGAGGAGGCTCACCCAACAGATTTTGATCTTGATAACTTATTGGTTTGGATTCGGATCCACTAGCAGGGGTAGCACCTAGCATGGCAGCCACTAATCATGCTTAGCCTTCTACTAGTAAAACTATTGCAGTTGCAGATGTCCCTGATGAGTCCGACAAGTCAGAGCAACAGGATGGTCATGTAGCTCATGCCGAGGATCCCATTTCCAGCAATGGTTATTAATTTGATGATTGTATGCAGTAGGCTAGTAGCTTGTAGTATGTTCCTTTTTGGACTCTAGAGGCCATTTAAAGCCTCCTTGATTATGTATTTTGTTTGAATATTTTACATATTTTTTAGTAAACTAAGTCATAAACCGGTCCAATTCTAATCTGGTTCCAAGTCCGAGCTTTAAAACGTTGGTTTGAAGTTTGAACCAATCGAAAACACGTATTGAATCCTATTTCCAATAAGTGTCAGAATTGCTTGTCTAAAAAGCTTCCTACGTCTTTCTACAACTGTAGTCTAAATTCTAAACCCCTTGATAAATGAGTCATTATTGCCAGGACAATTTTTAACTTTTTGACCCACCCTTGTAAGTCAGGGTGCAGACAGTCTTATGATGAACTAAGAACCATGACACAGATTTCTGGAAGCACCGCAATTGAATCTTGCCTCTAAATCTAATTTTTTAAATGTTATTCAAAGTTTGAACAGTCTATAATACTAGGGTATATTTAGCTAAAGCAGTGTTGAATTGAAATGAGCAGATCAGAAATCATAATTAAAATCACTCTCACCTCATTTTCTTTGAGAGGAACACCAATTGATCTACTAATATAAGGTAAATCAATCTCCAAATTCCAAATGGAGAGATCTGGATATATGACTGATTTTTCATCTGGGGTTATGACTTCAACTGGCTCAACCTCAAACTTCCTTTCACAGTACATAGAAAACATTGTCACCTGCACAAATATGAACAGAAACCAATATTTTCTTACTAACCAAAACTGTCCACATGTTATGTGATATTGTAAGCATGGCTATTACTTAATTTATCTTTGAGGTTTTTCCTTTTTCAAAGAACGTAATCTACTTTCTAACTACTACACACGGGCCGGACTGTATGGCATACTTCTAATAGACTACTGACATATTGCCATATATAACACACCAATAGTTGGATATTCTTAACAATAATCAGATTCAGAGCAAATTACATTGTATATAGAAGTGGAGAAAAACCTCTTGAACAATCAACTGGAAAGATCTCAAATTACTGACATTTTCTATGGAACACATTAAATAATAACACGGTAAATTCTCACCATTGTATTCAGAACAATTTTTGCTTTAGTCAGGTCAGTTCCTGTGCATTCAATGAAGACATTCTTTGTTTTCAAAGAGATTGCAGAATGTGCACTGTTGATAATGGGAGGTAAAGATAATACTGTTCTGCACCATGTAACCACATTTACAAAAGGGAAATATCAGCACAACAAAGAAAAAAGTGAAATTGATTCAGCAAATTATGCAGTAGTGAAGCCTGTTGGACAACATATTTAATAAGCTCAATTAACGCCAAAACTAACATTTATTGACTCACTTTAGCTGCATTAGTCTTATAACCACATAGGGATTCTTCAATGACCAAATAGTTTCTTACAATTCAATTCATCACACAACTAAAACATGCTTCTATCATCAACCTAAAATGTACCTCTTGCTATCATAAATTACAGGAAACACTGATGAGTTCTCAATAATGTGTAGAAACTTCTTTAATTTCATATCTGACTGCCAAAAAAATACACGATTATAAGTTTACACTAAAATGGAAAGCAACACACTGTACAATAGCCAATATTAACTGAAAAATATTCCCTCTATTTACTAATGTGGACTAGTAAACTTATGTTCGAGTATCACTTTGCCCTGTTACAATCTGTACCCTGTTATCATCTGTGCTGTGTTGTAAAAATAGTTTTGGCTGTCTAATATTACTATTTTCAAATACTAAGCTCACCCAGGCATAACAAGATAAATTGGAAAGAAGGTTACATAGAATAAATAAAACTAGTCTATCACTTGTATTGTCAACTACTAATAACCATATCTACCTTGTAGTATTCCATAAGCTTGTCAGCTCTGAACTCCTTCACCTGCAGAATAGCGGTAGACACAGGAACTTAGCAATGTGTACAGAAAATCAGCAGAGACAAAAGTTACTCGAGAGTGCGAACTGCTAAGATCCATACCACCTTTTAGTCCCAAATATGCCTTAGGAAAAGGGAAAAAAAGAAACACGCCATGCAACAGGGCATGGAAAAACTGAGAAATTCAGCCACACCAAAAATTAATAGGAAAAGCTGTCTTATTTTATCCAGTACTTGTGCTTTACACTTTTTGTTCTATTTTGGATGCTAATATCATGTTAACAAAGTTATCAGATCAATGAAAGGAGAGAAAAAGAAATGAACCTGTTTCAATGGAATAAACTTGATTTCAGAAGGTGCCAGTGCCTACAAAGAAGAAAGATATGACGATCAAAACATGTGAATGTTGTCCGTGAACAAAACATTCATTGCACCCTTTTTGTTGTATTATGTGCAGTCTTTTCCAATCCACTGAAAAAATTAGTTTGCAACAACAATAAAATCATGAACAATCATAAGTATGACAACAATTCATCAACACTGCAGACAAGTCTAACTTTCACACTAATATGAAAAGAAGCCTTATCACACATACTTGTATATGCATTCATTCAATTTGGATGCATCAAGAAGACAAAATAGAACTACCTTCGAACGATTTCGATCTTCTGATTCAACAATTAATTGATTTGTGAAGAAGATATTCAGAATAACAACAATGCAAATCAAAGCTAAACAGTGGCCAGCAAAAGTTGCAAACAGAACTTGAAGCAATGTAAAGGAATCTAGATTAAGATAAGCAAAACATGAACAAGGAAGCCAAAATATAGTTGTAAACAGCATAATGAATTTAAACAATACACAAAGAAATGACCAGAACCTTTTAATTTATAATATACAAGAATGCCAATCCAGATGTGTATCTGGAACTGTAAACAATGATATCTAGAATTTTTCTCAGAAGAAAACTATCTATAGAAATTAAAATAGATTTTATTTAATTCATTAAATGGAATCAATTCTAAATGTTACATTGGACACATGTCATTAATATAAAGTGGCCATTATACAAGCTTTCACTACTCCTAGATATTATTGGAGTGTTCATACCCACGCCCCTGAGAATAATGTTTCATACATTTTACCCTCCCTTGATGCAAAAGCTAAAGGTCAATTTTTGCTGACAAGATGATTTTAAAAAGATGTTTACAAAAAAATTTAGTGAGTTGTCTTTTCGTCCAGCAGATCTGGAACTCCCATACGTGTTCTGTTAGGTTTTCATCACCCTTGTAAAGGTAGAATTCTGCCAGTGCCATCAAATCCCCTGAAGCAACCATCCATATCGAGCAATCCCTCTATTTATCCCCCGGTCTGGAGACCCAACTAAGAAGACACAGCCGCTCAAAATAGCAAATCATCGCCGGTTTTGTCACCATCAAAGACATCCTCATCCTCTTGCCAATAGTATTACCAATGACATCTGACATTGTCCTGACTTCAACTGGACTTGTATTTGTTCCTTTCTCTGCAACTTGGATCTTTACAGCTAATGATTTATTTATTTCGATGGGATCAATCATTGTTTCCTTATCAATCAGCGAATTCTTGCCGGTAAGTTGCTTTAACAATTCTGGTTGCGACTTCTTCTCACCTTTTAACTTCTTAATTTGAGCAATTAAGTTCCAACTATATGATTCTTCAGGCAAGAAATTTCTTC
Organism: Picea engelmannii; assembly: GCA_009831015.1. Taxonomy (NCBI): domain Eukaryota; kingdom Viridiplantae; phylum Streptophyta; class Pinopsida; order Pinales; family Pinaceae; genus Picea; species Picea engelmannii. The sequence continues at coordinate 854,466 of ML781850.1, read as the reverse complement.
GTTTTTGTTTGTGATAATTTATCGATTTCTTTTTGCATAATTTGCATTGATTTTTTATTTTCTTGAAGTATTATCTTAGAGATACCTTTAAAGTCTTCTGACGTTACTGGATTTGACTCCAATGTAGAGTCCTGTAATGTTATATTTTTTCTTTTTATATGAAAATGTCAAAAACTTTTTCTTCGTGTTTAGGATGAAGGATCCTGGTGCTTCCATCCAGGATGAACCTAGAATTATGTCACTGTCATCACGAAATAAAGATTATTTTTTGAAAATCTCTCCTTTTTAACTTTTTTATCTTTATACTTTAATGAAAAAGTATTTTTTTTTAACCTTTCCAATAATAAATGTCTTTTTTCCTTTATATAATTTTTTTACTTCAAAAAAACCTTTTTTAACCTTTTTATAAAAATACCTTAACACCAAATAGACTATTCCCTTTTTTCTGGTCGACCAGTGTTCATGGCCCCAGCTTAATTTTTTTAATTTCGTTTTAATTGACCCTTAATCTTCAATTTTTAGTATTGTACAAGCTGATCTTACGGACGCGACGTACGGTTGATCGTGGTATGATACAGCACAACATCAAAAAAAAAGTTTTAAAGGTCAATCATACAGATAGAATAATGTGACGGCTGCATGTACGAAAACAACCGGGACAGGTACGGCTCCTGGTGTGGCAAATATGACTGCTCACAGATTTGCAGGGCAGCTGTAATGGTACAGCTATTGTACAAATGGATGATCATGCAATTCTACCGCAGATTTTCGTACGACGAAGTTCTAATGAATTGGCAGTTGTGGCTGTACGAACGGTTGAAATTAATTGGTGCCTGGTACAGAATTTTTAATTTGGACTATATACTTCCAAACTTTGGTGTAAGGACGCTGAAATTATTAATTGCAGAAAATACGGACACTAAAATTTGTGGCTGTAATTTTTTATGTTTTCTATTATAACGATCTGGCAGCGAAATGTTCTGGTTCTGATTCTTCTGATTTTCTTTGCAGCGGGATGATTCTTACTTCACAGAATTTTTGAACTTGTAATGGCCAAAAGCCTGATTGTGGTCAAAGACCTGAAGAAGTCAGAGAAACTCTAAATTTTTTTTTTAATCTTTTTGTGTGGAGTTACAAGCCTGTATGGCCAATGGCCGGGATCAGAAAAACGAAGCTCTGATACCACTGTGGTGAACCAACCTGGTTCACGAGTTAATAATCCAAAATACTTGAAATATAGAGATATCCATATAGGACAGTAATTTATATTAAATGATAATGTATAAGAATATGAATTGGTGATGAGTACAATGAGAATGAGGGCCTTATATACCCACGCAGGGGTGCCCTTTCATGAAGAGACGTAACATTTCATCAGGAAAGTGTCTCTTCATTATTCATCATTAACTATTGATTATTTATATTTTATAATGTATTTACATTTATAATTATATATTGTGTTCATAATAGCTCATTGGAGGAATCCCTGACAAAAGACTATTAATCTGTCCATTAATTGCAGATTTACAAATCAGATTTAGTAGACTTGATGTTTTAGGGTCTCCAATAAAAGCATGGTGGAACTCAATAGGACCAGTGCCTTTGAGAATTAAGGCTATGGAGTCAGTGTTAGATTCTCATACAAAAATTAGAACCCAGTTGCAGATTTAATAAAAATAATGAGCAGAACTGAACTTTAACTTTAAAATCTGAACATGCTGATTTTTCTTAACACTCTAATGCAGCGGAAAATAAACACATAAACACACAAAGTATTCACACAGAAATACTCAGTGATTTTTGGTCAAATGACCCCGTAAAAACCTAACTGGGAAACCTGGTCTTCTGCTTGGTGATTTCTTTTTATTCAGCAATGGAGAACTTCTGAAATTTTATAACTGCTGGTACAAAAATCTTTCTGAGGCAAAACTTCTTCCTTCAATACACACACAGCCCTCACACGCTCTCTCTTTGCTCAAGACCTAGCTGTTGGGTGCATCATATGACCTCTACGGCCTAGAACGGATTGATGGTTGTTTGTTGAGCGTGGAGTTGGTTGGCTGAGTGAAATGGAAGCCGTACGGCCTCTTTCTCTGCTGCTAAAGCTTCCCCTGTAGCTGAAACCTGCTCCTCTCTATTGCTGAAGCTCCTTGACCACGTCGACTTGTGCATAATGAGCCCAAAAACCATATTTCTTGCTTGGCAAATTGACTTGGGCCCACCAGACATCTCAATGGTTGATATTAGATCTGAATGGAGGGCTTAGTACGAATGTCTTATGACTATAGGAAAAATATAATTTTTCCTAAGTCATATAAGCATAGAAGGGGTAAATTAAATTGGACCTCTCTTTGTGGGTTCCCTACCAAATTTGGTGCACCTCCAAATCTAGCGAGCCCTTCCTCTCTAACTCCAATTCTAACACTCCCTCTTAGAGAGAAAGGTGTTTTGTACTACACCAAGTTTATCTCTGAAGTAGACAAAGCTTGACCTTGGCAATGCCTTGGTCAGATTATTTGTGGTCTCCTCTCCTGTTGATAAGTACTGGAGTTTTATTTTTCCCCGCTGAACACAGTCTCTGATATGATGGTACCTGATTTCAATGTGTTTGGAGCGGTCATAAAACACTGGATTTTCAAAGACCTTAATGCAGCTCTAATTGTCACAGTGTATGATTGTGGGCTCTGTTATCCCCGATATCTAGGGATAACTAGGAGATCATGTCTCGAGGCCCACATGGTCCTAGACATGGAGTACCGAGAGCGGATTGACTTGAGCATGGCCCTGGAGGGCCCATCTTTCTTCTTCTCAGCCAGCTTTGTCCT
>ML781850.1:821314-848180 GCA_009831015.1 Picea engelmannii | reverse complement strand
TGGCAACCATATACTCTGCCTCAACTGAGCTCAGTGCAACCGATATTTGCTTCCTGCCGAACAAGGAAACAACAACTGACCCAACACTAAAAGCACACCCTGAAGTGTTTTTTCGATCAATGGAACCCCCTGCCCAATCAGCTTCGGTGAAGCCCTGAAGCCTCACACAATCAACCTGCCTGTACCACAAGCCATAATTTGCTATGCCCCGGAGATATCGCAACACATGTTTAGCAGCAACCCAATGTAGCCTGGTGGCCTCCACCATAAACTGGCTCAACTAGTTAACTACAAAACATATGTCGGGCCGTGTGTTAGTGAGATACATCAGCGACCCTATGAGTTGCCTATATAATGTGGCATCAACCCTCTCAGCTCTGCTAGAGTCCGCTTTCTTCCATTTAGTAACTAGAGAAGTCGCCATGGCCCTGCAATCCTACATGTGAAATCCCCTGAGAATCTGCTCTGCATATCTGCCCTATCCCAAGGTCTCACCATCACCCTGCCAAACCTCCAATCCAAGGAAATAGTGCATCAGCCCTAAATCCTTCATCTCAAACTCACGTGCAAGGTCCTCCTTGTAGTCCTGGATCAAGCTATCTGCTCCTGTCAATATCAAGTCGTCTACATAGAGCACAAGAATGAGTGGTTGGCCCTCAACCGCTATGTAGTAGAGATTTGGATCTGCTTCACTCTTGGTAAAGCCCAATCCGAGATGGTAGGTGTCAATGTGGGCATACCAAGCCCTCGATGCTTGCTTGATCCCATAAAGAGCTCTCTTCAACCTGCAGACATGTGTGTCTCTACTGAAGGTCTCAAACCCCTCAAACTGCTACACATAAATCTCCTCCTCAACCTCTCTGTTAAGGAAGGCGGTTTTAACGTCCAACTAGTGGACTCTTCACCCCATCTGTGCTGAAATGGCCAAGATAATTCTGACAGATGAATACCACGCAAAAGGTGCAAATGTCTCATCATAGTCGATCCCCTCGACCTGTGAGAAGTGAGAACCCCTTGGCCACTAATCTGGCCTTGCATTTCTCCACACTCCCATCAGCCCCCTGCTTGATCTTATATACCCAACATGAGCCAACCACAGATTTGCCCTCTGGTGTGGGCACTATCTCCCACACATCATTGCGCATGATAGAGGAGTACTCCTCTGCCATGGCATCTCAACAAACCTGCTGGGAAGCTACCTCCTTATAAGAAGAAGCCTCTAAGTCTATCAACTCAGTCATAAGTGCCAAACAACCTATATACCTCTGTGGAGGTTTGCTCTGTCTGAATGTAGAATTGGGAGCCTCAACTCTCTCCTGAGCCTCTCTGATCAACTGATCTACCCACTTGGTTGGTCTTTTCCCTGAACTGGGAGTCACTGACCATGTGGGCTCCACTCAGTCCTCTCTCTCCTCCTCATTATCCTCCTCATCATGTTGCTCGGCCTGTCTCATTGCTAGCTGAGTAGGTGACTAACGGGTTGGCTAACCCTCCTGCTTAGGAGCCTGTTGCTCCCCATCCTCTGTTGCGGTATGCACACGCTACAAGGACTTCCTGAGAGCCCTTCCCTCCTCAAACCTGACATCACCCCTGATCATTGTCCTCCTAAGTGCCAGCACATACACCCTGTATGCCTTGGTTGTCTCGCTGTAGCCTACAAATATGTCCTTTACTGTCATGGGCTCCAGCTTCTTCCTTCTCTCCGAAGGTACATGGCAGTAAACCAAACTACCAAAGATCCTTAAATGAGAAACATCGGAACTCTTTCCTGTAAAGGCCTCCTCCGGTGTAGCCCTACCTAGCACTTTGTGCGGACTTCTATTATGTAAGAACACTGCAGTGTTGCATGCCTCAACCCAGAGAAACATGGGCAGCCCCTGGTCATGCAACATGGCCTTAGCAGCACCCACTATGTTGCGATTCTTGCGCTCAGCCACCCCATTCTACTGAGGATTATGGGGTGCAGTGAGCTCTCTCTTGATGCCCTCCTTGGCACACAAGTCCCTAAAGGCATTGGAGATGTACTATCCTCCGTTATCGGACCTCAAGGCCTTTATCTTCTTGTCGGTCTAGTTTTCAACTAAGGCCTTGAACTCTACAAACCTGGACAACACTTCATCTCTCTTTTTCATAAAAAAATATCCAAGTTTTACGAGAATGGTCATCAATAAAAATAACATAATACATGAACCCACGAAGGGATGGAGAAGAGAATGGTCCACAAACGTCCGAGTGAATCAACTCCAATATATCGATGGCCCTGTCATCTCTGCTAGGAAAAGAAGTCTTGGCGTATTTGCCATGGGTGCAACCCTTGCACACCTCATGATGATCCACGCTACATGGTGACAGTCTTGTGGCTATCTCCCCCAAAATTTCAGTGCCCTATGGTGCAAATGACCCATGCGCCTATGTCAAAGCTCTGCAAGCTCATGGCCTTGTTGGTTGTCCTTCTTGTTGTTCAATGTTGCAGCAGCGCCAAACTGTAACTTGTAGAGGGTTTTCGCCCTAACTCCAATCTGCACTGTTGTCCTAGAGTTGGGAGGTTTCATGAGGACCTTCCCTTTGCGAAAAAACACCTCATAACCTAGGTCTTCAAGCACTGAAATTGACACCAGATTTTTGTTCATCCCTGGAACATAGAGAACATCTCTGAGATAGAGGGGTTTTCCAGACTCCCTCTCAAACTTGACAACACCTACACCTTTGGCTTGGTATTTTTCATCATCTCCCAGCTCAATATTGAACTGCAGGTCTTTTTCTGTCAACTGGCTGAAATAATTTATGTTCCCAGTCATTTGGCATGAAGCCCCACTATCAATATACCAGGTACTACTGGTCACAGAGCTGGCCATACACACAATAAGAACTCCTCTATTTCTGTTGAAGCTACAAACTGGCCCTTCTTGGACCCCTTCTTGCGTTGAGGACATTTAGTACCATAGTGCCCAAACTGATGGCACTGAAAACACTTCACCTTGTTGAGGTCTTTCTTGGGTTTTCCTTGTCCTTTTGAGTTGGACTCGGCCCCTCCTAAGCCCTTTCTACCCTTGGTTTTTTCCCCTTTACCAGCTAGGGAAAAATTCTCCTCATCGACTTCTTGTTTCACGGGAGACCCAGATGTGGTCTACTTCCTAATCTCCTCCTCCACATAGTCACTCCATAGTCGCTCCCAATCTGGAAGCTTTTCTCTACCACTGACTGCATCTATGAAGTTTTCCCATGACTTGGGAAACCCCAACAGTGCAAAACTGACCATATCTTTGCTGTTGTTTCCCCCACCCCGGCAAGCTCGTCCTTGACTTGAGTAAATTTGGTGAGGAAGGAAACAACTGATTCAGACTTCGCCATTTTAATATTTCTCAACTTGTCTCTGAGCACAAGCTTCCTTGCTTCACTCGTACCCTGGTATAGCCCTATGATGATTTTCCACATCTCCTTTACTGTCTTTTTGCCTGTAAGGTGAGGTATAATGTGATCCTTGACTCCCTCAAGGATAATTCTTTTGGCCTTAGCGTCCTTCTTGTTGTGTTGGGCCAATTGTTGCGGATCTGCTGGAGTGGCTGGGGGGTTGTCCACAAATTCCCAAACTCCCTACTCCTCACACAACTCCTATTCTTTCTCTCCAAGAACAGAAATTGGAGGCCCCATCAAGACGGTCTTCGAATCTCAGCCCCACGTAAGCCATTATGTTGTCCAAGCACGCAGGCTCTAGCTCGCACTGCCTGAAGCCCTAATGCACCAGCTGGGTCAAGCTCTTTGTAGCTGAAAAACTGTTCCTAAAGACTGTAACAGTGAATGTTGGTCTTCAATCAAAGGCAAGGCTCTGATACCATGTTAAATTCTCATAAAAAAATCAGAACCCAGTTGCAGATTTAATAAAAATAAGGAGCAGAACTGAACTTTAACTTTAAAATCTGAACATGTTGATTTTTCTTAACACTCTAATGCAATGGAAAATAAACACATAAAGACACAAATCATTCACACAGAAATACTCAGCGATTTTTGGTCAAATGACCCCGGAAAAAACCCAACTGGGAAAACCGGTCTTCTGCTTGGTGATTTCTTTTTATTCAGCAATGGAGAACTTCAGAAATTTTACAACTGTTGGTACAAAAACCTTTCTGAGGCAAAATTTCTTCCTTCAGTACACACACAGCCTTCACACGTCCTCTCTATGCTCACGACCTGGCTGCTGAGTGCGTTGTACGGCCTGTACGGCCCAGAACAGGTTGATGTTGTTGGCTGAGCATGGAGTTGGCTGGCTGAGTGAAATGAAAGCCATACAGCCTCTTTCTCTGCTGCTGAAGTTTCCCCTGTAGCTGAAACCTGCTCCTCTCTGCTGCTGAAGCTCCTTCACCAAGTCGACTTGTGCATAATGAGCTCCAAAACCCTATTTCTTGCTTGGAAAATTGACTTGGGCCCACCAGACATCTCAATGGTTGAGATTAGATCTGAATGGAAGGCTTAGATCAAATGTCTTATGTATAGGAAAAACATAATTTTTCCTAAGTCATCTAAGCATAGAAGGGGTAAATTAAATTGTGCCCCTCTTTGTGGGTCCCCTGCCAGATCTGGTGCACCTCCAAATCTAGAGTGTCCTTCCTCTCTAACTCCAATTCTAACAGTCAGGACAGCAAAGAGGGGTGAAATGGGGCAGTGAATTTCAACAGCACAATCATAGATGTACCTTAACAACAATATTAATGTGATAATCATGAAATGTTGGATGAAATGCTCAAAACTGATTCTACTTCATGCATAAATTATTTAATGAGCCAAGCAATAAGAAGATCCAATAGAAAAAACAGGACAGACCTCAGAGATAGAGTAAACAGCCAGCAATTTATTATTGGAGCCTTCAGTTGCATCAAAGAACAAAAGATGACTGACAAGGGTCACAAACCAGCCCATTTACTTGGCCAAAACAATCTACACGACCTGCTAAATCAGCCTTCGACAAATAGATTTCACCAACAGAAAATAAGTTGCAGCATTACACAGCATCTGGATATACAAGAAAGAAGATGGAAACTCAGCCTTGCCACAAACCCTCCTCCATTGCCTGAAAAAATCAATGAACATGACCTTTAAGGGGTCTTCTCCTTTTGTAGCTTCTCCTCAAACCCTTGGGTGACTAGGTCAAGGCAAAAGAAATAACAAAAAAACAAAATCATGTTAAATCCCCTTGGGATCCTCTCTTAGCATAGTGCTCCTATAGAATTAGTTTCTTTGCTTCGCTTTGAGGTGTGAAAGGTGTTTTAGGTACACTCCGAATCTCTAGAGTCTACAAGCAAGGCACTCTTCTTGATATGTATTCTTAACCTTATTTTATGTGCAAATGAGGCGATGGGGACTGTTACCCCTCATTTTGCATGAGGCTTACACTAGTGAAAATTTTTCACTACTCTTGTGATTACTATCACAAAGGCAGGTTTACAGGTTGATGGAGCTTTGGATGGCTTAGGAGTACACACATTCAAGGATACATGTGCTTGATTAGAGGGTTGTGCATTCATTTTGTAGACTGATTCTCCTTTGATGCTATGGTGTATTATTGGTGATATAGTAATGAATATCTTGTATGCACTAGTGCTTGAGGATAGGTGGTTCCATTCATACATGAGCCTAGTAGAGGAATGCCCTAGCACTTTTGGGCTAGGTTGGCATTATATTGGCATCTTCATTTGGTTGGCTTCATGATGGTATAGAACACTTGGCACTTTCCCCTTGCTTTCACTTGATCTCACATTCTTTTTGGGAAATATGACATGGTCTAGATTGTTGGAGCCTTGGTGTAGAGCACCCTAGCTTATATGGAGGATCTTCACATATGGTGTGTATCTTCATTTGTTTGGCATCATTGTTATGGATAGCGCTTGGCGGCTTTTTCATATGGTTTATTACTTTTCAAGGGGTATTAGCATTGTTAGAGGTGTTAATTTGTAGCTCAGAAGGTGTCCAAGCATTGGCCTAGGTGTCCAGGCATGCTTAAGGACATTAATTAATTACCCAAATCACCATTTAATTACATCCTAAGTTTTAACTTAAGAAAAGCATAAAAATCACTTAAATGTTTTTTATTGGCTTTATTTCACTCAGATTTCTAAAAGTGACTTTTGGAAATTAATATTTCACTTAAAGTGGATTTTTGTATTCTTATAAAAGACTCTTGGAAAAGTGAATTAGAGTGATAAAAGGAGGCTGAGGGTGAAGGACACAACACATTGAGTTGCGATGAAGAGAAAGAGGGCGCACTAGGCTGAGGAAGAGGACAAGTTGTCTGCAAGAAGAGAGGGCAGAACTCAGAGGGCCGTACACAGCAGCTTTGAGAAGGCCGTGCCAGGCCATACTTCAGCCAGGAATAGGCCGAGTTGCAGCAGAGGCAGGCCGTACAGACCGAACTCAGGGACCATACAGGTCCGTACAGGCTGGACCGTACAGTCTAGGCCGTACAGAGCGAATGAAAGAGGGCCGTACAGGCCGTACTGTTGGGCTGAAACAGGGCCATACCAAGGACAAATTGTTGGGCTCGTTGACCAGGCTGTACAGCACATTTGGCTGGGCCGTACAGCCAAGAAGAGGCAAATCTGCTGAGAGAAAATTTTTGTAAGAAATTTCTGTTCTTTACTGCTGCTGTAATAATTCCTTTGAAGCCTTAATAAAGGCTTTGCAGGTTTTCCCCACACTGGGGTTTCCAGGGTACTTATGGTTTCTTTATTTTTATGTGCTTGGTTTCTTATACTACTGCTGTGCAAATTAGTGATTAATACTCAGCTGTAAATTTTATGCATAATTTTCAGAAGTTATATCAGCATAGAATAATTTCCAGGTTGATAAAATTATTGGCATTTAATTTCTGTTGCTAGGTTTTAAGAAATTAACAAGAGGCCCGTTGCTCTAACACCCTAGCTTTAATGGGTGTTTTTCACACGTGGATGGTATGCTTATGATATGGAGCATGGTTTTATGTGGAGAGCACACCCCCTTGGCACATATGTGGAGACATTCACACGCTTCTCACACTTTGGTTTGAGGTGGTCCCCTTTCTTGATAAGTTGGTTGATCACTTGAATAACTTGACATATGGTGGATGATGATACATGGCTTCTTTGACTCATTATTCCTTGGATCTAGCTCTTTGCACAAATGTTAAGGAGTTTTGAGTAGAGCGCTCCCCTTCTTCTTGATGGCTTAGCACATGTTTCTATGATGGAGTAACCCCTTATTCCATGGATCTAGCTGATTGCACACTTGTAGAGGGTGGTTACACATTGGAGCTTGGGCTTGGAGGACTTCATGCACACTTCTATATGCCTTAGTGGAGTGCTCCCTCTCTTGGTCGTTTGATGGCTCATATGTTGAGGCATAGTCTTATTTTATTGGTTGATGAGGGGTCGATCGCTTTCTTCACGGAGTTTGTTGAGTATTGATGGCATTGCACATGTTTTCTTCATAGATTTGATTCCTTGTTTCATGGATCCACTTGCTTGGCACTTGGTTTGAGGATGACATCCACCATTTGAGGCCACGTTGCTCACTCTTCCATGTCCTATTGATGGAGCGTTCCACTTCATGACCTCACACTGTTAAATTTGGCAGCATCGGCAGTCATTCTCCAATGAGAGGCCATGTGAGCCACCCTGAGGCTAGCCAGGGAGATTTGGAGAATCAACCAATATTTGAGGTATTGACAAAAGTCAAGGGGAACGTACAACCTCTGTGAGTCAAACCAAAAGTCGGGACGAACGAGATGCTATATGATCTTGTGAGTCTAGCCAAGGCAAAGGAATAAGCTTTGTAAGTCTAAGACAAAAGTCAAGATGTAAGTCTAATGCAAAAGTCAGGGGGAACATACAACCTTTGTGAGCATAGACAGTCTAGTGCAAAAGTCAGGGAGAACGTGCAACCTCTATGAACATAGACAGACTAGTGCAAAAGTCAGGGGGAAGATACAACCTCTGTGAGCCTAGTCAGACCTTGTGAGCCATGAGCAAAAGTCAAGGCAGCTAGCAAAAGTTAGGTTGAATGTACAATTTCTATGAGCTAGAGACAAACAATCTTCCTTATGCAAATAATGTAAATGTATTGATCTAGTGCGTTGGCACATGTAACATTATCCACCATGAAAAGAAATTTGAGTTTCCTAACTCAGTTGTAAAAGTCAGTTTGCATGTTTAGTCTGATTTGTCAAACTCAAGTTGTGGTCAAAGTCAAGTTGACAAGTCGAGTTGCATGTTGCATGTTGCATGTCGCAGTTGCATGCATGCATGTCAAGGTTGCATGCCAAGTTGCATGTCAAGATTGCATGTCAAGGTGTATGTCAAGTTGCATGTTGAGGTGGCATGCAATAGACAAGTCAAGTCTCAAGTCAAGTTCTAATTCGAGATGAGTCTAGTTACAAAAGATATGAAAGGCTCCTTCTAATTAAAGACCCGTCACCTCTCCTTTACATGCCTTTATATACAGAGCTTGACCTCCTCTTCAATACACACAGGTTTTGCAGCGCAAGAGTAAAGGAGACAGGGCCATGAAGGAGGATAGCATTGTTGTGCATATCGGCAGTGAGGGTCAGCATGTATTGCTGTGCATATCAGCAGTAAAGGACAGCAAACAGTGTTGTCTATATTAGCAGTAAAGGACAGCAAACAGTGCTGTCCATATCAGCAGTAAGAGACAGTCTGTACTGCTGTGTATGTCAGCAATAAAGGACAGCGAACAGTGTTGTCTACATCAGCAATAAAGGACAGCAAATAGCGTTGTTCATATCAGCGCTAAAAGTCAATGAAGTCTTGTTGTTTGCTGGTCTATCAGTCAGGTACTTTTGTTACAAATTCAAGGGTAAACTAGAACAGAAACATTCTTTTAAAATTTGTTCACTACTGTATATATAGATCAGCAATTAAATCAAAATTTCTGAAGTAGACTAAACACACAAATAATAAATCTGAACTTTGCTAAAGGGAACCAATCTTAACTAGAGCTGAACATGAACAGAAGAAATAAATCTGAATATTAACTTGAACACGGTACAGATTCAAACATCATCAAAAACAAAATATGAACATTACCTTAGCCAAAACAAAGAGTAGAAATACCTGATGTGTTGCTGTCCTCTTTTCTGTATGCTCAGAAAAAACTATAATGGTCATGGGATCAAACCCTCATGGGTAGATCTCATCATGATCTATGTGAACAGTTTTGCCAAGAAAAACTCAAAGACCACTCAGCATACTTAACAGCAAGTAGGGCTGATATAAGAAACCCAAAGAACTCAAGGCTGATATAAAAACCCCAAACAGCTCAATCAAAAACTGCCCAAAACATATAAGGCTGCCGCAGCAAATAGGCAGCCTAAGACAGCAGAAAATTAGGGTTGTCTTAACAGGCCCTAAAGGCTGTAAATGATAGGGGAGAGCAGCAGCAGCACAAGAGGGATACCAGCGGCAGCCAAAGAAGAAGCAGCAGCAACCAAGGAGAGGGCAGCGACAGACTAGAAGGAGCTAGCGGCAGCCTAAGAGGAGGCAGCGGCAGCCTAGGAGGAGCTGGGAGGGGGCCGCAGCACTTGTAGCAGCAAAGAGAGAGGGCAGCCAAAACTGCCACAACCAGCAAGAGGAGACCAGCCGTACCTTACACCAGCACAAGGAGACTTCAAACCAGAAACACAAGGAGACCAAACCCTCAAACAACAAAAGGGAAGAACCCTTCAAGTAGGCCGCACCAAAAATCAGAACTGAACAAGTGTAGCCGCAGTAAAAACTTAGACCAAGAGAAGTGTGAGAGGGAGAATGTAATGAGAGAGTGACGGGTGAGGTTCTTTTTATAGTTTAGGAAGGGGTTAGGGTTAATTAAATTAACCCTACCTTTTAGGTTTAATTAAAACCTAAATAATAATAATTAATATTTTAATTATAAAAATATTAATTAGAAAGTCTACAAGTCAAAGTGACTACAAAAGACCAACACTTCATTAAAGAAGAGGGGCGTGGCTCAAGCAAGGGGAGGCAACAAGACAAAGTCAAAGGGGTCTTTTTCAATGGAAAATTGTCCACATAAGTCTCGTGATTAATTTATAAGCTTTTATCATCCCTGCATAAGAGGAATAATCAATGATGTGGTCATGTCCATCTTCGTAGTTGCTCCTATGTCTCATGGACCATCCCGGGAGAGAATAAGAGGATCACACATCATCACGTCTTGGTACTTAACCAAGAACCACCTGGTCCCAGACCAAGATACCCCAGAACACATCTGGGGCCCCTACATCACCACTAGGATCTTATCCACCAAGGTGCAAAACCAAGGATCAACCCAAGCTCTAAGCAAGGGTTCTCTGGAACACATCCAGAGGCCCTAGAACACATCTAGGGACTTATATCATCAACCACCAAGGTATACAACCAAGGATCAATCCAATCACTGAGCAAGGATTCCCTGGAGCACATCCAGGGGCCCTAGAACACATCTAGGGACTTATTGCTTGGTCCTTGACCAAGAACCCCAGCAATATGCTAGGGGCCCTCACTAGAGTCCTTTGCCATGGCTCTAACTGCTTGGTCCCAAACCAAGAACCCCAGGAGTGTACTGGGGGCCCTAGATCTCAGCTAGGGTCTTAGCCATCCTCCGGAGAATGGCTCTTGCAATTGCATTAATTTCAACAACTTTTCATGGTGGATTATTGTAATTGATCTTACATATTATTTGCAATAAAGGAAAATTGTTTGTTGGCGTTTTTCTCCCTGTATAGGGTTTCCCCATGGTAAATTCTTGTGCGTGTGTGGGATTCTATTTGAGTACCTCTTCTACTTCTGTTCATCATTTCGAATATACATTTTGTTGGTTAATAAATCAAATTATGTTTAAAGTGTTGAAGAAACTAAAGAAATAATCTGCATATTGAATCAAGCTCAATAATTTAACACACTTGCTATCTTTGGAGCTATAACTTGATTCAAACCCTATTTTGAGGAGACATTGACCTTGAGGAAGTTGCTTGCACTCATATCTATGCTTAGGGTTGAGGAAGTCCCACATTCGAGGAGCTTTGTTGCACATTTATTCATGATTGAAGGAGGATGTCTCACCTTAGAGAGCCACATGTACCCCCTAACGAGGGTTTTACTTGGTCTTTGCATGGTTTGAGGAGGACATATCACCTTGGAGAGCCACACTTCCACATTTGTGAAGATCTAGGAGGTTTCAAACCCTTCATATAGGACTTCATTGCACATTTTGAGGGAGCTCTACACTTAGAGGCCTTTGGAGGCTAGACGTTGGAGCTTTGACATGTCCCATTTGTTGAGAAGAGTAACTCAGAAGGTCTTCTTCCATCTGGTGGCGTCCTAGCATGGAGGGGGATAATGAAACTAGCCAAGTTGATGGGTTAAATCTTTTTCCTAAGTCCAACTTAGAAAAAGTACATTAAATGTGTTATATTTTAATGTTGACTTAATGAACACTTCTTCTAAAGTTAAAAGTGAAAATAATTTAAGTGATGGTCTTTTTAATCTTCGCCATCCATCTCATTGAGAGATTGAAGTTTGATCTCAGCCCTTGATCTGTTTGTAGATAGGGTTTTTGCTTGCTCATTAAGACAAAAAGGAAATCGACTTGGTGGTTGGGCGCATTATGCACTTGAGAGAGGCGAGTTTCAGCAAGAGGAGGAGATTTGAATGAGGGTTTGCTGGAGAAGAGTTGCAGAGAAGACGGAGGAGAGTTCTAGCAGGTGGATCGACTAGTTTTCTCAGCCATTTACAGGGGTCGTACTACAGATCTGAGAGAGCCGCACTTGTGACGCAGAGAAAGCGCAGCTGGGCCGAACGATTTGCGCAGAGGCTCGTTTGTTGGGCCGATTTTGTGTTGTTGGGTTCGATTTGGTTTAGAGAGGCCCGTACAGGTGCTGAGAAGAATTTTCACTTGGGTTTCCTCAACCATTGTTGTAAGAGATCTCTATATTTTTTTATGTAATAATAAAATCCACAAACTGAAGAACGAGTTTTCCCATAATGGGTTTTTCCCAGGGTTATTTTACCCAAAAACTTCTGGTGTCTCTCATGTGATGTGATTGTTGTTACTCTCTACAGTGTTCCTAGTATTTATTTTTGTTGAACGATTTTATTTTGTGAAGAAACCTAGTTGTAACTGTTAAACTGCAATTTCAAATTTATTATTTGGTGAATAATTTTTCTGGGTATTAAGATTGTTGAAGTTTTCATTCATCTTGTTGGGTTTTAGTGGGTTCACACAGTATCAGAGCAAGACTGTTGGAGTAACAACATTAGCGTATTGGTTAAGAGAGATCGACTTCAGATCTGAGCACGAAACTATTGGAGTAACATCATTAGCATATTGATTACAAAAGATCAATTTCAGATCTAAGCACAGGATCAATTTGTGAGACAGCATAAGGATTTGGACAAAGTTACTTTCAGAAATGGCCATGACTTTGAGAGTTGAGGATAGACTTCAAGGTGCTCAAAACTTCCCCACCTGGAAAGAGAGGGTTACCAGAATCTTGGATGTCAATGATGTCCTTGAGCATATTGCAGATAAAAAAGCAGCTCCTACAGATGTAGCTTTATTAGGAGCCTAGAAGAAGGGTGAAGAGAAGGCAATGAGCATAATCCTTGATGGGGTAAAGGATCATATAATCCCACACCTCTCAGGGAAAACATCTGCTAAGGAAGACCTTGTGGGCGGCCCTGGGTAGCCTCTATTAGAGTAAAAATGAAAACATGATTATGGTGCTTCGGGAAAGGTTGTGAGGTACCAAGATGGCTAAGGGTGAAGGTGTGATTCCTTACCTCACTCGTCTTACACAAAACGTGGACGAGCTTGGAGCAGTTGGCTCAAAGACAGAGGATTCTGAGTTAGTATGTATAGCCCCGAATGGCTTTTCAAAGCCATGGGACTCATTTGTGCATGGGATTGTAGCTCGAGAGAAGCTCCCTGACTAGCAATGCTAATGGGATGATTTTGTGCAATAGGAGATTCGCCTTGGTCAGGTGAGTGGATCATCTACAGTGTCTCAGGTTGTGGATGAGGAGGCTTTGGCTCTTGCTAGCAAAGGCAAGGGAAAGCCTAAAAAGAAAGGCTCTAGAAAGAAGAAGAACATTGACTTCTCCAAAGTCAAGTGTTTTCAGTGTCACAAGTTTGGACATTTTTCCTCATAGTATCCAGAAAAGAAAAAGACTAAGCCACAGATGGCAGCCTCTGCAGGAGTAGAGGAGTTTGTGAAGAGCTTTGAGGAGGATTTCTAC
Source organism: Picea engelmannii (assembly GCA_009831015.1). Lineage (NCBI taxonomy): Eukaryota > Viridiplantae > Streptophyta > Pinopsida > Pinales > Pinaceae > Picea > Picea engelmannii. The sequence continues at coordinate 834,918 of ML781850.1, read as the reverse complement.
ATTATTGCATGTAAGTCGAGCTCAATTGTCACAGATGTTTGGTATGTGGATAGTGACGCCTCTTGTCATATGACTGGGTGCAAGAAGTTCTTCAGTAGCTTGCAGGAGGGAGGTGTGAATCTTCATATTGAGCTTGGAGATGATGCACACTATAAGGCGCAAGGCAGAGGCATAGTGTCATTTCAAAAGGAGTCGGGTAAACCACTCTGGTTCGCTGACGTTTTATATGTTCCTGGTCTTACCAAGAACCTCATATCAGTTTTGACCCTGGAGGACAAAGGGTTTGAGGTTACCTTCCATGGAGGAAAGGTGTATATTAGTCCAACGGGGTCTACAGCCAAGATGGACAAGGTGATTCGGGTTCATAGTGAGAAAGTGTACAGTTTACATTTCAAGCCAGTGAAAGCATTGGTCAGCAACAGCACTGATTTGGGAGAGTTTTGGCACAGACGGATCGCACATTTGCACATTGGTGTGTTGGATCATTTGAGACAAGCAGTTACAGGAATGCCCCAGATTGCAGCAGAGAAGCATGACCCTTGTAAGCGTTGTGCATTGGGAAAGTATGCCCGCAAGGCATTTCCATCTAGCGAGCATAGGTCGAAGGGGATCTTGGATCTAATCCATTCAAATGTTTGCGGTCCTACGAGAGTGCAGTCAATTAGTGCCTTCAGCTACTACGTGATCTTTATTGATGACTACTCCAGGAAGACCTAGATATATTTTCTTGAGACCAAGGATGAGGTCTTTGACAGGTTCAAGGAGTTTAGAGCTCTAGTGGAGAACCAGTCTAGTAGGAGGATCTAGGTACTTAGATCGGACAATGGGTTCAGTACACCTCTAATGAGTTCGTGGAATATTGTGTTGTTGAGGGTATTAAGAAGGAGTTTACGATTCCTTATACCCGCAGCAGAATTGAGTGGCAGAGCACAAGAATAGGACCATACTGGGTGCAGCACATGCGATGATACATGATCAGGGATTACCTATGGTTTTATGGGCAGAGGCTTGTCCCACAGATGTATACATTCAGAACAGGAGTCCCCACACTGTGTTGGGAAAATTGTCACCCGACGAGCTTTATACAGGTACTAGGCCACATGTGAGTCATCTTCGCATCTTTGGGAGTGTCTGTTATTGTCATGTTCCTTCAGAGAAGAGGACAAAGTTGGATCCCACAGGAGAGAAGGGGATATTGATTGGTTACGGTGAGGTCTCCAAGGCCTACCGCATCTTTGTGCCAGCACACAGGAGGATTGTGGTAAGCAGGGATGTGCAGTTCAAGGAGGAGTGAGCCTTGAGGAAATCTAGAGATATGCCAGCATGGGTAGAGGACTAGCAGGGATAGGACTCGAGGCAGAAGATTGAGGAGGTACAAAATACTAAGTCACAGGCATGGGGTACAAGTATGTAGATTTTTTAGGAACTAGAAGGCTACCCAACAGGTCTATCTTTGACCTCTTGTTGGGCTCTATGTTTACTCAATCAAATCTGTCCTTGCTGTTGTTTTAGGGCAGAAAACAGGTCTGAAATTTTCTGCCAAGAAATTTGCCTTCAAACTGATGGTTATATGTTCTTTTAAGGTGCCCTTGCAAGTGTTTTAGCCACTAAATGTTAGCACATTCAAACCTTAAAACATATAGCACTCCTCTAGGAACTTTACAAGCTCCTACTGTTGATTTAAACACTAAGCATACATGAAATTTGAACACAAGTATTTTTGGTCAACATGAGCCTGGATAAAACCCCTCCGGGGAAAACCAGTTTAGAATGAAAGTGTATATATATGATGTCTCAAGCATGGAAAACAACAAGTAAGCAAATACAATGGAACCTGCAAAAATAGCAAGCTCCTCTCAAGCTTTGCTAGAAGGTTCCAAGAAGGATGAGCTTAAACAAGTGCGCCCCCCTTCCTTTGTTGCCTCTTCCACTGAACTGATGCACCCTTGATCTTCTCTTGGTTGTTTGAGAAACCCTTGCATGCAAAGCTTTGTTTGTATGTTGTCCCAAACATCCACCAATCAGATCTGCAAAAGCTCAACAACTGTTATTGCCTGCTAAGCTTGCACCCTCCTCCAAAAGTGTGCCCTCCTCCAAGCAAGAACTGTCTCCACAAAATAAACAAGCCCTAAGCCTCCTTGCACCCTCCATGAAAGATGGCGCCCAAGCTCTTCTCTCCCAATGCTTCCATTCTCATCCTCTTGCTCCTCTCCAAACTCTCCAAGTGAACAAATGAAGGAATGAGCCTCCTTTTGCCCTATGCGCCCCTCTTAAGGAATCATAAGGAAACCTAAAACATCAATGGCTAGGATCACTCCAAGCCATATCTAATCCATGGTTGAGATCTCTCAAAAAGAATCTCAACTCAAAACCCACTTTGGGTTAAGTTTCCATAGTTCACTTTATGTCCCTCAATTCACCCACAAAGTGAATTAATAGTCACTTTTCACTCAAGTGACAAATTTCACCGTTTTGACTTAGGAAAATGTCAAAGTGAAATTAGACAAAAAGTATAAGGCACAATGGGTCAAATATATCCCCTTTGTGGTTAGATACCCACAACTACAAGGGGACCACTTCCCAAGGTACACCAAAACTCAACAAGGTACAGGTACTAGTGTTGAGAGGGAGACCCGACATGACAATCAGGAGACTGGTGAGGAGGATGAGCAGCATGAAGTTTGTTCCACAAGAGATTAAGCCTAGGCCACGGCCTAAGTGGTATAGGTCCACAGTTAGTGATTCAAGACAGGTAGCACCTCCAGAGAGATCTTTTAGACAGAGTAAACCACCGAAGAGACTTGGGTACATGGCACCCATGACAGAGCTTATAGATGTCGAGCCTTCCACTTATGAGTAGGTTGCACAGCGTGGAGTGTGGCAGGAGGCCATGATGGAAGAGTATGCCTCCATCATGAAGAACGATGTATGGGAGGTGGTGCCCAGGCCAGAGGACACACGGGTGGTTGGATCCAAATGGATTTATAAAGTCAAGCATGCAGCAAATGGAAGCATGGAAAAGTATAAGGTGTGCTTCGTAGCCAAGGGGTTTTCACAGAAAGTGGTAATCGATTATGAGGAGACTTTCGCTCCGGTCACTAGATATTCCTCAATCCGAGCAGTTATGTCATTAGCAGCAGAGATATGCTGGCACATTCATCAAATGGATGTGAAGACTGCCTTCCTCAACGGAGTTATTGAGGAAGATGTTTGTATTGAGCAACCTGAAGACTGCCTTCCTGCTTGTATAGGCTCAAGCAAGAACCTTGGGCGTGGTACTCAAGCACTGACAACTACTTGAGAGAGATTGGATTCCAGCGAAGTGAGGCTGATTTGAACCTCTATTTTCTAGTAGGTGAAGTGTCTCTCATACTGGTACTTTATGTTAATGATCTCTTTCTTACTGGAGATGACCAGTTGATTACAGACTGCAAGGCTAACCTTGCAGCAGAGTTCGAGATGAAACACCTTGGTTTGATGCATTACTTCCTTGGTCTAGGGGTTTGGCAGACAGATGAGCGCTTCTTAGGATAGGGGAAGTATACAATGGAGATCTTGTGCAGGTTCAGGATGACAGATTGTAGGCCCATGTCCATGCCTCTAGTGACGAACTGTAGGAAGATTGATGTATCTAGTTCTGAGACAGTAGACCCCACCATCTATCGTCGGCTTATTAAATTGCTCATGTATTTGGTCAACACTAGACCGGATATTAATTTTGCAATTAACTCTTTGAGTCAATTCATGGTGGACCGTCGGAGAGTGCATTGGATAGTTGCGAAGCATGTGCTTGGCTACTTGAGAGGTACAGTGGAGTACGAGTTATTGTATGAGCGCAGTGGTGGAGCAGGATTGGCAGGTTTTACAGGTTTTTCAGCATTGGATTGGGTATTATATCCTGGTTCAACAGTATTATCCCCTAGCCTAGGGATAACTAAGGAGATTATGTCTCGAGGCCCACAGGTCCTAGACATGCAGAACCGAGAGCCAGATCGACTTGAGCATGGCCCTGGAGGGCCCATCCTTTCCTTCTTCAACGCCTCCACTTTGTCAGCAGCAGCACAATCCATTACATCGGCATGGTCTTGCAGCAAAAATGGGTCTTGCTCCATGAGGTAATGAGTCCAGGTATCATGGTATGTGTCACTCTGATCCTCAAAACCTTTGCATATGTGCATTTAATTCTTTTTGCTTCTAACGTGTGCTTGGACCTTATGCCTTTCCACTTGACCACACCTGGGGGGAATGAAAGGATGCCCTAGTAAGCTGGTACCCATAGGGTTTGAGTTGCCACTGGGGGATTCATGAAAGGTCGTCATCGTCCGTTCCCACCATACTTACCACTTTCCATCTTTTTCCTGCTCATCCATCCCATTACACTGGTACGGGCATTGGGTTGGCCAAATATCTAAGGGTTGTACCTTACCTTGTGGGAAGAAGGGGATAAAGGCCCAAAGGGTAATAGTAGTTGGCAAAAGATAAAAGCCAAAAGAATGAAATCTTGAGATGCTTCGCCCAGAGATCCCTGAGAAAGCAATAAAAACTTTCTCAGCAAGAAATAGAGGGACCCATAAAAAATAATAAATCAAGACCTAGTTGGAGGATAGGGGGTCTCATCACGAGCCAGCCTATTAGGTCCATGGGCATGTAGCGGTATGACACTACCAACAGCTAGTCACCACGCCAGGGTAGTGGCTCTTGGTGGCATAGCCAAGAGAAAGGGGGTCTCATCACGAGCTAGCCTTCTCATTTCCATGAAATGCTTGTGGGTAACATTGCCACCATTGGTCACCACGCCGGGGCAATGTCCCCCAAATAGTCTCTTGAAAGAAAATGCAAGAAAGAATAAAAGATAAAAGGCATGAATGGGCTTGGAAACATTTGCAACCATGACAAGGTGCAGCGCACCTTCTTCAGAGGCACCCACAGGTAAGCCATACATTTCCTTGCTATCACTGCACCCATTTCCCAGACATCCCTTACCACCTCATCCACTCACATGGCCTGGATTTGACTTCACCCGGGAACATCCCATATCCAATGAGCATTAGCCCAATAAGACGTCATGGCATCCCCTCCAAACTTGGCTTGTAGAATAGCATAACGTCTTTGAGCACTTGTATGAGTAAAAGGGGTTTCATGCACATGTTTAAATAACTTGATGATTAGATGTGATTGACATTGCTATGATCCCCGTGACTTATGAGCCCATGGAGGGCATATTTGTTGATGTTGCAGGGCCACACCTGATGGACAGGTACATAAGGGGAGATGATTAGTTCGGACCTCCATAGGGCTAAAATCCCACCAGGCCTGGACCCACGGGGGTTGTGTCCTTTACACCATGATGTAGGCCTTGGAAGGACCATGACGTCGCCCAGGTCACCCATGACGTCACCCAAAGTTTTGGATGTTTTGGAGGCAGTTGTGTGCCAAGTGGCACGTGTGGCAGGATCCTGAGGCCTAACGTTTTGCTCCAGGAAGCCAACGTTGCCCAAAAAGGGCCTAACGTCACCCTAAAATGGCATGATGTCACCTTTACAGCTTGTTTTAGGGTTTAATTATGACATTTAATGTAAAAACTGGATATTATGTGTAACAGGCCATGTCGGCCTTTTTGACCTAATTCTGGTCTTTGTGATTGTATAAATAAGGGGAAAATCACTCTTATTATTCATCATCTTTCACTCACACTTGTGAGGACTGAAATTTGCGCCCTCCTTAGGGTTTCTTGGCTGAAATTTTAGGCGCACTTGTTGAAGGAGGCTTATTTTGGATTATTTTGGCAAAGTTCTTGGTGGATGTGTTCAACTAGGGTTCTTCTTGATGAATTCTTGATGTATGTAAGTGAATTTTCTGCAATTCTTCTTAATTGAATGGTTATAGTTTTATTTATCTTGCATTTGCATTCAAGATTATGAAATTACTTGATTAAACCCTAGGAAGACTAGCACATGTTATTGTCCTAGCTTCAAAAGCTTTCACCTACTAGATCTTGTCAAAAGGCCATTTTTCTTTGAAGCATGAGCTAAGGTGTTGCCATTGCAACACCTTAGTATCTATTGCTTCATCTTAGCCAATTTTGCTTCATCATTGAGTTAGAGAGGGAGGAAATCTACTAAGGCCTAGGGTTACCTACACCTTAGTATCTAGTTTCCCCTTAGGGTTTGATAATTGGAGCCTTGGGTTACCAACACTCCAATCTATCAATCTCTCTTGTCTTTAACTCTTCTATTATCATTTTTCTTCAACATTTGCTGCTGCATTATTGACTCCATTTGCCCTAAAAGCACTAGTCTAAGTCCTCTTTTGAGTAATTGATCAAAACAACCTTCAAAACCTATTCTTTGAGCTTCCTACTAACTATTCCTAACCCTAGAATAGCCTAACCTACTAACAATATTGTTGTCGTTACTAAAGTAAGCTACAGCCATTAAATGCAACATTAAAAGCTCATATAAGCAACTGAAAAGGCTGATTTATACCTTGTCTTCTTTGCTTCTATCAAATGCTAGTATTATGATTTCAATGGTTAATGATTCTTACTCATTTTGAAGCTATTTCAAGGCATTTAATGTGAAGTATTGCTCTAAAAAGATTGTTGTTATAATTTTCTGTTTACTTCATCATATTCAGCAAATTGCTTTTATCGAGAAAGTCTATGGTTTTATGAAGTGTTAACCAGCAAGTGTACTTGCAAATATATATAGTTTCTCATTGCTCTGTTCCAGGCAGGTACACTTTGATACATTATCATTTCATTGGTTGTAAAACCAGGACTTTCTGATCGATGGTGACTTGTGAGAGGGGATCCTTATCTAGCCATTTTGACCTTGCCTTCTCAAACCGCCAGGTCACCGGGGACGTCTCCCCTGGGCCTACCACCCTAAATAGAAAGAGACATCCTATTGAGGTGACAATGATAGGATTGGTCTCCAGTTACGCCAATTTGCTCTCCTTTAACCTTTCCTTCTATCAAAGTACAAATTGTGCGATAACATTTTGGCGTCGTTGTCGGGGAACACTGAGTCAATATTCCTCAAAACGACACTTTTTCGGTAAGCCTTTATCCAAAGAACTCTTCTTACAAGCTTACCTGGCAACTCCACTAAGGGTGATTCCCTTATTTCTTTAATAATTTCAAGAAAATTATCTGGCGACTCCACAGTCCACAAGGAGGTACACCAGCCCTCCCAAATCCTTTTAGAATAAAGCCTCCCCGAAACTCCTGTAGTAAAATCACTTTTCGGAGCCAGACATATGTTTTGTTGTGAACACTTTAAGTCAGTATATGGTTGAACCCAGACATGTTCATTTGATCGCAGCAAAACATGTGATGAGATACTTGAAAGGTACCATTGAGTATGGTATCAAGTATGATGCAGATTGTGAGTTCAAACTACAGGGATACTCTGATTCAGATTAGGTTGGTAGTGTCACAGATCGTAAGAGTACTTCAGGATGTTGTTTTAGTTTGGGATCAGGTATGATCTCATGTTTTAGCAAGAAGCAAACCAGTGTTGCGCTCAATACAACTGAGGCAGAATATATGGCAACATGTTTARCATGTACTGAAGTTGTATGGCTACGAAAATTACTTTCAGGATTATTTGATATTGAGTTAGATGCTACTAGTATTTGTTGTGACAATCAGAGTTGCATAAAGTTGTCAGTGCACCCCGTGTTTCATGACAAATCAAAGCATATTGGAATCAAGTATCATTTTATCCGTGATATGGTAGAAAAGGGAGCAGTGAAGCTTCATTATGTGGCTACCAATGAGCAGGTTGCAGAGGTGCTAACCAAACCTCTGTCAAAGGTGAAGTTTGAGTACTTTAGAGACAAACTTGGACTGGTCCCTCGTAAGAGGAAGTAAAGAGTTGCATATGGGATTCTGGTGACAGTAGCGGGGCAAGTCATTTACAGGTAGGATGTGGGCTATTCTATTTTATTCTTATCCAGTATGAAAAAGGACTGGCTCTAAGATTACTCATCCAGTATGAAAATGGACTGGCACTGAGTAAGACAGTTCTTGGTGAATTGTATAGCTTCCTCTAGCATATGGCTAGTAGGACAGTTCTTGGTGAACTGCACAAACAGTTCTTGGTGAACTGAGTGAATAAAAATCCTGTAATGATAGCAGTGTGCTCACCAGAGATGCTACTGATCCCAATGTTAGCTATGGATACAAAACTTCTCTTGATGAATAGATTCTGCATGGATCAACAAGTCAATAGTCAAGTAAACACAAATGGATGTAACAGTTGGTAATTGCAAAATACCTTCCTTGCTAAGAGGGAGTGTTGAATTATATAGCTTTGGAAGTTATTTTCCCTATTGTAACTAACCATGTAAATACAATTTTGATATAGTGTTAACTTTATGTCAAGCATCAAACACATGACAAGTGTCAACCTTATGCCAAGACAACCATATGCCATGTGTCAACCTCATAGCACCTCTAAGGGGGCTGCTTAGGGAGGTTGTAGTGGCTAGCTTAGGGAGGCTGCTTAAGAGGGCTGCCTAGGATGGTTGGAGTGGCCAGCTTAGGGGGGTTGCTTAGGGTGGTGGTATGACAGTTGTATAACAGCTGTCATATAATCCTAAGACAGTTGTTTAGGGCAGCCTCTAGAAGAGACAAAGTAAGTGACCTTTGGGAGCATTAGGAGGTGGCTCTTGGGAACTTTAAGAGGTGGCTCTTGGGAACTTTAGAAGGTGACTCTTGGCAGCCAAAAAAGGGCAAGTATGACAGTTGTTATACAGCTGTCATACATTCTTAGGGAGCTGCTTAGGGCAGCCAAACCAACCTATAAAAAGGGGCATTCACTTACCATTTACATATCTTTCGTTGTTTTGCTGGAGTCTTCTGTTGAGGCAAGGCATCTATTTTCTGAAGTATTTTCTGTTGGTATATAGCTGCTAGTTGTTAGAGTCTTCTATTGTTCCTTACTGATATAAGGCTGCTACAAATACTATGTTAAAGTTGCCATAACTCTGCTACAGCAAGAAAGAAAGTCAGTTATCTTTTGGTGAGTTTGTCAAGCTATTACTATAAGTGTTAGTTCAGCTATTTGTAAAGCTTGTAAGTGTTGAAACAGAGGTATTGTTTCAGCCCTCTAAGTCCTAGCTAGTTACTCTAAAGTCTTGTACTGGTATTGTACTTTGTTGAAGAATCTAAAGAGAAGTTTTGGCTGGGTTTTCTACCCCAAGAGGGTTTCCCAGGGTATACTTGTGTTCTCTCTGTGATTGTCTCACTTTCAGTGATCTTGATATATGCAAGATGTATTGGTATGTTGGTTGTATGCTGTAAATTTTTTAAATTTACCTACATGCATTAATTTTTCAACACCCATAACGTAGGCCTTGGAAGGCCCATGACGTCACCCAGCGTTTTGGATGTTTTGGAGGCAGTTGTGTGCCAAGTGGCACGTGTGGCAGGATCCTGAGGCCCAAGGAGGCCTAACGTTTTGCTCCAGGAAGCCAACGTTGCCCAAAAAGGGCCTAACATCACCCTAAAAGGGCATGACGTCACCTTTACAGCTTGTTTTAGGGTTTAATTATGACGTTTAATGTAAAAACTGGATATTATGTGTAATAGGCCATGTCGGCCTTTTTGACCTAATTCTGGTCTTTGTAATTGTATAAATAAGGGGAAATCCACTCTTATTATTCATCATCTTTTACTCACACTTGTGAGGACTGAAATTTGCGCCCTCCTTAGGGTTTCTTGGCTGAAATTTTAGGCGCACTTGTTGAAGGAGGCTTACTTTGGATTATTTTGGCAAAGTTCTTGGTGGATGTGTTCAACTAGGGTTCTTCTTGATGAATTCTTGATGTATGTAAGTGAATTTTCTGCAATTCTTCTTAATTGAATGGTTATAGTTTTATTTATCTTGCATTTCCATTCAAGATTATGAAATTGCTTGATTAAACCCTCGGAAGACTAGCTCATGTTCTTGTCCTAGCTTCAAAAGCTTTCACCTACTAGATCTTGTCAAAAGGCCATTTTTCTTGAAGCATGAGCTAAAGCCTTGCCATTGCAACACCTTAGTATCTATTGTTTCATCTTAGTCAAGTTTGCTTCATCATTGAGTTAGAGAGGGAGGAAATCTACTAAGGCCTAGGGTTACCTACACCTTAGTAGCTAGTTTCCCCTTAGGGTTTGATAATCAGAGCCTTGGGTTACCAACACTCCAATCTATCAATCTCCCTTGTCTTTAACTCTTCTATTATCATTTTTCTTCAACATTTGATGCTGCATTATTGACTCCATTTTCCCTAAAAGCACTAGTCAAAACCTATTCTTTGAGCTTCCTACTAACTATTCCTAACCCTAGAATAGCCTAAACTACTAACAATATTGTTGTTGTTACTAAAGTAAGCTACAGCCATTAAATGCAGCATTAAAAGCTCATAAAAGCAATTGAAAAGGCTGATTTATACCTTGTCTTCTTTGCTTCTATCAAATGTTAGTATTATGATTTCAATGGTTAATGATTCTTACTCATTTTGAAGCTATTTCAAGGCATTTAATGTGAAGTATTGCTCTATAAAGATTGTTGTTATAATTTTCTGTTTAATTCATCATATTCAGAAAATCGCTTTTATCGAGAAAGTCTATGGTTTTATGAAGTGCTAACCAGCAAGTGTACTTGCAAATATATATAGTTTTTCGTTGCTTTGTTCCGGGCAGGTACACTTTGATACATTATCATTTCATTGGTTATAAAACCGGGACTTTCTGATCGGTGGTGACTTGTGAGAGGGGATCCTTATCTAGCCATTTTGACCTTGCCTTCTCAAACCCCCAGGTCAGTGGGGACGTCTCCCCTGGGCCTACCACCCTAAATAGAAAGAGACATCCTATTGAGGTGATAGTGATAGGATTAGTCTCTAGTTACGCCAATTTTCTCTCCTTTAACCTTTCCTTCTATCAAAGTACAAATTGTGCGATAACATGCAGGAAGTCGAGATTAGTGGCATTGAGATATGCTTAGGCAAAGTACATGGCAACTAGTTTGGCAGCATGTGAGGCACTGTGCTTAAGGAAGTTGTTCTTGGGACTATTCAGTAAGGAGTTAGGGCTACTGTGATACATTGTGATAATCAGAGTTGCATCAGGCTCTCTGAGAATCCTGTGTTTCATGATCGTAGCAAGCATATAGACATTCGCTATCACTTCATACAAGATTGTGTACAGAGGGGAGTTGTGAGGCTCCAATACATACAGACAGATGATCAGATGGCAGATATATTTACCAAGGCACTTTGCAGACAGAAATTCATGAAGTTCTGAGATCAGATGGGGTTGCTTCAGAATCCCTTCCTCGTTAAGAGGGAGTGTTGAGAAGAGTAACTCACAAGGTCTTCTTCCATGTGGTGGCGTCCTAGCATGGAGGGGGACAATGAAACTAGCCAAGTTGATGGGTTAAATCTTTTTCCTAAAACTTAGAAAAAGTACATTAAATGTGTTATATTTTAATGTTGACTTAATGAGCACTTTTTCTAAAGTTAAAAGTGAAAATATTTAAGGGATGGTCTTTTAATCTTGGCCATCCATCTCATTGAGAGAGTGAGGGTTGATCTCAGCCCTTGATCTCTTTGGAGATTGGGTTTTTGCTTGCTCATTGAGACAAAAAGGAAATCGACTTGGTAGTTGGGCGCATTATGCACTTGAGAGGGGTGAGTTTCAACAAGAGGAGGAGATTCACTTGAGGGTTTGTTGGAGAAGAGTTGCAGAGAAGACAGAGGAGAGTTCTAGTAGGTGGATCGACTAGTTTTCTCAGCCATATGCAGAGGCCGTACTAAAGATCTGAGAGAGCCGCACATGTGACGCAGAGACAACGCAGCTAGGTCGTACGATTTGTGCAGAGGCTCATTTGTTGGGCCGATTTTGTGTTGTTGAGTTCGATTTGGTTTAGAGAGGGTCGTACAGGTGCTGAGAAGAATTTTCGTTAGGGTTTCCTCGACCATTGTTGTAACTCGATCTGCCCTGTAAGAGATCTCTATATTTTATGCTGCAATAATAAAATCCACAAACTAGAGAACAAGTTTTCCCATATTGGGTTTTCCCCGAAGTTATTTTACTTAAAAAATTCCAGTGTCTCTCGTGATGTGGTTGTTGTTACTCTCTACAGTGTTCCTAGTATTTATTTTTGTTGTGCAATTTTATTTTCTGAAGAAACCTATCTATAATTATTAAACTGCAATTTCAGATTTATTATTTGGTGAATAATTTTTCTAGGTGTTAAAATTGTTGAAGTTTTCGTTCATCTTGTTGGGTTTTAGTGGATTCACATCCCATTCCCTCTTTGATGGAGACGTCCCAACTTCATGGAGCTATTTTTTCGGATACCTGTACATTTGGCTTGACCACCACTTGTTATTTTATGTATTGTTGGTAAGATGTATGGAGGATATTGTTTCTTTACTCCTCCCTAGGCTAGATCTAAGGTTTGATATTGGATATTATTATTTTATTGTAGATGAAGATGGAGATTAAACATATATAAGTGTTTACTCTGTTCATTATTTCTCATAGCTACATTTTGGATGAGTTTCCCCTCCTTGGAATTTAATGGATATATCTTTCTTGGAGCATATGTGAAGTGTAAGGGTTTCTTTCCTATCAAAGTGTAAGGGTTTCTTTCCTATCAAAGTGAGGCTATTGTCTTAAAGCTTCTAATTGTTGCTTATGTTTGTAGAGTTGCGAGAACTTGCTTTGTAGAGCCAAGAGAAGGGTATTACTTACCACATTGGAAGGGTTTTATGAGAGAAGTTTCTCCCTCTTGCATTCTTTGTTGTCTTATACATGATGGTATTTTCTTGTATCTAACATCTTCTCAAGTGGGTGCTAGACTAAAACTTCATTGTGTAGGGCATAACTTGTTGGCATAGTTTTGATATGGCACTTTCAAGGCCCTCCTAGCATTTCTTGACTTTCATTTTCAGCAATGTTAAGTTCTTCTTGCGGCGTGCATATGCAGCCCTTGTAGTCTTAACCCTTTATTTAATTGGCCTCTTGACTTCATGTTCCCTTCTTGGATTGGCACTAGTCTCTTGATCCTTCCATCACTTTACATTCACTATACTATCTAGCGCTATCTCTTCACCTCGCCTTTGAGCTTCATTGTTATAGCTTTAGTAATCCTAATACCTAGGGATACCCCCCTTGAGTTGTAGAAGATAACCATCCTAGACTCTAGTAGTTCCCTCTTGGATTGCAACTTGTGGATTTGGAATTTTAACATTAAGTGCAAGTTGAGGAAGTAACATGGACCACATTCAACCACCTCATGCTAAGTGTTCCTCAAGAAAGTCTAGTTTTGAGGTGTGAATAGGGGTTATAGTCCACATATGACCCGTCCAACATTGAGCGCTTCTCTATCCTTGGCTTATTTGCCATGTTTTCTGATGAAAAGGGTATTTGGGACCCACTTGGAGACGCTACAAGCAAGGTGCTCTTCTTGAGGTAAGGTATTAGCCTTATTTGGGTGCAAATGAGGGTCAAGGTGTATATTTATCCCTTCTTTGTGCTAGAGCTCCTATTTAAATGTGTTGCTTGCCATGTGTTAAATTTAAAACAGCTGCAAGAGCCATTCTCC
>ML781850.1:795590-819147 GCA_009831015.1 Picea engelmannii | reverse complement strand
TCTAGATCTGTTCTAAACTATTTAGATCTGGGCACACTTGGGTGTTTTCTCCATTCAAGTAGTGTAGACTTGTTTTATGGATATAAGATCTAGTTAAAAATTAAAAGATACTTCTGTTCTGCTTTACTACCCTAATTCTAACACCATGAAGAGGAGGGTTTGGGTCCACTTTAATCCCTTGTAAGCAAGGTGCCCCTCCAATAGTGAATATTTAGTCCTCATCCTAGGGTGTGTGCACAATGTGAGATTCCCTTTGACCATTTCAAGCATACACGAGGCCTATGGAAGTGCCAAATTTCATAACTTCACTTTCATCTTTGAAAATAATGCCCCTTCCAACTCCTTCCACCATCAAGCCAAGTGCTCCTCATATGTAGGCCTTTCACACCTTCTCTGCCTCAACAATTGTGTTAGGGAGGTTTTTCATCCAAGCACTCTTCTCTCCATATCCTCATGAAACTATGAGTGATGAATACAAGCATGCTTGCGCTAAAAAATCAAACTAGGAGAGTGCCCTACAAGTCTCTGCTCATAACATGTAACTACAACTAATCTTCAACTTCCTACAATGATTCACACATCCCTACACTAAGTGTTGACCTTAGGAGCCCTCCTAAGGTAGACAAAATGACCCTTGACTACTCTAAAACATGCTAACTGAATCATACAGTTTTATGTCATAATGGTTTATAAATCATTACATACGCGACAAACTTACCAATCCAAAAGTTGACTTTGGGATGCAAGTACCTAGATTGATGTGATAGCATCATCTCACACTCCAATGCTAAGATCACTAGTTAGCGATTTAGTGTCATCTTGCAAGTTATCTTACAACAACGGCATATCCCTATGTTGGAATTTCATTCCACATTAATATTCCCCTCCTAATTGTGTGTGTTGGGTGTATGTTGTGAAAATTACCACTCGCGCAAAAATGCTTTTCCATTATGGACGCTAGCTTTGGGGTGCAAGTCCCCAAGTTGATGTGATAGCATGCTCCAACACTAAGGTACTAACATTGTCAGCAATTTCAATGCCATGCCTTGTGGGTCCTCTTTGTCTTTCGATGGTTATTTATGTGATGTTACAACCTATCTTAAAACAATCCCATATCCCTATTGTTGATGTATTTAGTGTTGAGTTCTGGTGTACCAAGGGAAGTGGTCCCCTTGTGGTTGTGGGTCTCTAACCACAAGGGGGAAATATTTGACTCATTGTGCCTTACACTTTGTCTAATTTCACTTTGACATTTTTCCTATGTCAAAAGAGTGAAATTTGTCACTTGAGTGAATAGTGTCACTTAAGTGAATAGTGTATTAATTCACTTTGTGGGTGAATTGAGGGACATAAAGGAAACTATGGAAACTTGAGTAAAGTGGGTTTTGAGTTGAGATTCTTTTGGAGAGATCTCAACCATGGATTAGATATGGCTTGGAGTGATCCTAGCCATTCATCTTTTTAGGGTTCCTTATGATTCCTTAAGAGGGGCGCATAGGGCATTTGGAGGCTCATTCACACTTATGTTCACTTGGAGAGGAAGAGTGAAGCTTTGGAGATGAGAATGGAAGCATTGAGAAAGGGTTTCAAGGGCGCCTCCTTCCATGGAGTGCTCTAGGAGGCTTAAGCTTCCATTGTTTGATTGTATGGTTGCTTGCTTGGAGGAGGGCGCACTTATAGCCGGGAGGACTTGCACCCATCAGTTTGCTTTGAGGACAGTTTCAGTGGAGGGGAAGCACACATATTCAGAGTTGGGTGCAAGGGTTTCTCCATCAGAGCTTCAGAGAGCTAGGGCACAAGTATTCAGTGAGATTGGGCGATGGTGGAGGAGGGTGCACCATGCTTGGGTGCATCTTCTTACTTGGACCTGTATAGCAGCTTGAGAGGTGTTGCCATTGTATCAGGTTCATTTGTTTCATGTACTTGTTGTATCTCACATTCTTTACATCACATGTATAGACTCATATTCCAAACTGGTTTTCCCCGAGGGGGTTTTATCCAGGGTCATATTGACCAAAAATACTTGTGTTCATTTTCATGTATGCTAGAGTTTAGAACAGCAGTATTTTCAGTTGTAAAGATCTAAGAGGTGTGTTACATATTTATGGTATGCATGTGCTAACATGTTGGTCACTAAAACTACATGCAAGAGCACCTAAAAGCCTATGTAACCTTAACAAAACAGCAGTGAAGTTCCTGGTCAGTTTGCTGATATAAATCAGCAGCAAACAAGAGTGTGACAATAGAAACTTAGAGCCAACTTGAGGTTAAAAACAGACCTAGTTGGCAGCCTGTTAGGACCTCAGAAAATCTTCATGGTATCAGAGCGTTTGGTGGCTGATTTTTGTTGATTCTGGACAGCATTTTGTGGACAGTTCTAGACAGCTTGAGGGCAGATTTTTGGACAGCGCTTGACAGTGATTTGTAGCAGCTTGTTGGCAGAAATTTTGTGAACAGTTGTAGGACTGTTTGTGGACGTTTTATCAACCTCTTTTCACACCTGTGTTGACAGGAGTGAGGCTGATTTTTCACAACCTCTTTTCACACCCATTGGACTAGGAGTGAGGTTGTAGTTCTACTGTCTCTTTTCACACTTGTGTTGACAGGAGTGAGGCAGTGTTCTTTTGCAGTACAGCATCAGAGTGAGTGCAGTGGGAAGCCATGTCAGTTTAACAGATGTGAACAGAGGATAGGCTAGCCGGAACTAGCAATTGATCCCCTTGGAAGGCCGGATTGATCTTTGTCCTAAAGGACCTCGAACTATGGGATATAGTTGAGGCTCCCGTTGTTGTTTCTCCTACTACTACTCCTGTCTTGGTGGCAGAGTTCAGGAAGAGGAACAACAAGGCAAAGAGAACGATATGTGATGCAATGAGGGATCACATTATTCCCCATTTGATAGGTAAAGACTATGCATATGAGATGTGGGCATCCTTGTGCAAGCTTTACCAGAGCTCTAACCAGAACCGGAAGATGGTTTTGCAGGAGCGACTCAGGAGCATTCAGATGCTCAAGACCGAGTTAGTCACTTCTTACCTTGGCAGATTCACTCAGATCAGAGATAAGCTTGCACCCGTCGGAGAGGTAGTGGACCTAGACTTTATGGTGAGGACAACTTTAAACAACTTCTCCAAACCATGGGGTCCATTTGTTCGAGGCATTGTTTCCCGGGAGGCTATGCCTACTTGGGAGAGACTTTGGGATTATTTCATACAGGAGGAGACGAGACTCACCTCAGAGACATCAGGACAGCAGTGGACATCTCAGGGTGATGAGGATCTTGCTCTTTGGACAAAGGGTAAGAAGAAGGGTGGCAAGGGTGCACGTCAGGGTCCCAAGTCTGGGGCCAAGCCACGGGGAGAGAATACTAGTGGGCAGAAGAAAGATATGAGCAAAGTGAAGTGCTTTTCTTGTAAGAAGATGGGGCACTATGCTGGACAGTGTCCTAACAGGAAGAAGAAGAAGGGTGGTACAATAGCTACAACAGACGAGGCAGAGTTTCAAGCACAGTTTGAGAGGGAGTGTGCCTTCATTATTTGTTGCACTTCAGTTGAGGCTACACCCAGTATATGGTACATAGACAGCGGGGCTCTGAGCCACATGACTGGTGTGAGGGAGCATCTTACTGATCTCAGAGACACAGAGGTCAGGATGGAGATTGCTCTTGGAGATGACATCAGAGTCAGAGTTGTTGGGATTGGCATAGTTACCTTTCAGAGAGATGGATTGCCACCTATTTCGTTCAGGGATGTTCTCTACGTCCCTGTGCTGAAGAAGAATCTGATTTCAGTTTCGACCCTCCAGGATAGGGGTCTTGAGGTGTCCTTCAGAGGGACAGAGGTCCTCATACACCCTAAGGGGTCTTGTCTCACGTCAGGGCAGGTGATTAGAGTGAGGGATGGGAAACTCTTCAGATTGTTTTTTCAGCCACTTCATGCTTTGGCAGCGAGTAGCGACAGCAGCAGTCAATTATGTGAGTTATGGCATCAGAGGATGGCTCACCTTCATCATGAGGCTCTTGGAGGATTGGGAGAGATTGTGACAGGAGTGCCACAACTCAGTTCAGAGCATCAAGATTTGTGCAGAGGGTGTGCGCTTGGTAAGTTTACCAAGGCTTCTTTTCCCAGCAATGACACCAGGTCAGCTGGGGTACTAGATTTAGTACACATAGATGTGTGTGGGCATGTCTCGGGCGTCCTTGAGTGGTCGTGAGTACTATCTCACTTTCATTAATGACTACTCCAGAAAGACCTGGATCTATTTCTTGAAGACCAAGAATGAGGTCTTTAAGAGGTTCCAATAGTTCAAAGCTCTTGTGGAGAACGAGACAAGAAAGAGGATCAAGGTCCTGCGGTCAGACAACGGAGGTGAGTATTCCTCCAAGGAGTTTGTAGACTTCTGTACCCATGCTGGGATCAGAAGACAGATGATCATGCCTTACAACCCCCAGTAGAACGAGGTTGCCGAGAGGAAGAACAGGGTGATTACAGGTGTAGCAAGATATATGTTGCATGATAAGAGTTTCCCTCTATAACTATGGGCAGAGGCGAGTGTTGTTGCAGTTTATCTACAGAACAGGAGTCCCCACAGGATTTTGGGGAAGATGACTCCTGAGTAGGCCTTCACTTGTAGGAGGCCCGATGTCGAGCACATCAGGATTTTTGGTTGCTTGACTTACTCTCGTGTCCCCTCGGAGAGGACGACAAAGCTAGACCCCACAACCCAACAAGGGATTCTAGTTGGATACTCAGAGGTCTCCAAAGCCTACCAGATTTACATTCCATCACTCTGAAGAGTGGTGGTGAGCAGAGATGTTAGATTTGAGGAGGGTAGAGCTTTACAGAGACCTCTCGAGTCGAGAGTCGATGTTGAGGATGATGCGGAGGCACGGATTGATGCCTCAGAGGGAGCACAACCTCAGGTTTCTAGTGCACCGGTTTCAAGGGTGACAGGGTCACCTTGCACAGCTTCAAGTTCACAGTCATAGACGGTTCTGGCAGAGGGTGCAGAGGCTTCAAGATCACAGAGTGTTGGTAGCAGCACTGAGGCATATGCTCTTGGGCAGGGAGATCTTACTTCTCCTTTGACTACTTCAGGGAAGAGGAAACCGAGATGGTTTCAAGAGACCCTAAAGGAAGCCAAGGAGAACATAGGAGAGCCCAAGAGACAGCTCAGAGAGAGCAGAGCACCAGAGAGGCTTCGGTCCTGTTTGGCGATGGTGACCAGTATCTCAGATACAGAGCCACAGACATTTACGCAAGCAGTTGACCAGCAGGTTTGGCGAGAGGCCATGCTGGAGGAGTATGACTCCATTATGCGCAATGATGTTTGGGATGTGGTTCCGAGGCCAGTGGGGAAGTCAGTTGTGACTTCGAGATGGTTGTACAAAACCAAGTATGCTGCAGATGGAAGCATAGAGAAACACAAGGCCCGATTTTTGGCGCAAGGATTCTCTCAAATAGAGGGAGTCGACTATGATGAGACTTTCGCACCAGTTGCGAGATACACCTCGATCAGGAGTATTATTACCATAGCGGCGAAGATGAGTTGGAGGATACATCAGATGAATGTAAAGACCGCATTTCTCCATGGCTTTATAGAGGAGGAGGTGTACATTGAGCAGCCAGAGGGTTTCGAGGTGAGTGAGAGGGAGTCTCACATGTGCCTTTTGAGAAAGGCACTATATGGTCTGAAGCAAGCTCCTAGAGCTTGGTATTCACGTATTGACACATGCTTGCTTCAGATGGGTTTTGAGAAGAGCAATGTTGATCCTAACCTCTATTACATCATTAGAGGTGAGGACACGCTCATTCTCATTTTGTATGTGGATGACCTGTTCATCACAGGTGTAGAGGATCTCATAGCTAACTGCAAGTTGGGACTTGCCTCAGAGTTTGAGATGAGTGACATCGGGTTGATGCGCTATTTTCTGGGTATGGAGGTATGGCAGGAAGAGGGTCACATATTTCTCGAGCAAGGGAAGTATGTTGCAAACATCTTGAGCAGATTTCAGATGGAGGACTACAAGCCCATGTCTACACCCATGGTCACCAACTGGAAGAAGCTTAGCGCTTCAAATTCCCACTTGGTGGATGCTAAAGTTTATATACAGTTGATCGGTTCACTGATGTATCTGGTCAACACTCGACCAGATATTTGTTTTGTCGTGAACACTCTCAGCCAGCATATGGTAGAGTCGAGGAGTGTTCACTAGATTGGGGCAAAACATGTGTTGAGGTACATTGCAGGGTCAGTTGATTATGTCCTGGACTATATCAGAGGTGATGGAGTTAGTTTGGTTGGCTACACAGGCTCAGACTGGGCAGGATGTGCTACTGACAGGAAGAGCACTTCAGGGTGTTGTTTTGGGTTGGGGTCAGGACTTGTTTCCTGGTTCAGTCGAAAACAGAAGCCAGTTGCTTTGAGTTCCGTCGAGGCAGAGTATACGGTGGCCAGTCAAGCTAGTTGCGAGGCCATTTGGCTTCGTAAGATGTCGATAGCTTTATTTGGTCAGAAGTTGCCTCCGACCATCATTTACTGCGATAATCAGAGTTGTATCAAACTCTCTGAGAATCCAGTTTTCCATGACCGGTCGAAGCATATTGAGATCAGCTATCACTTCATCAGAGATTGGATTCAGATAGGGGCAGTACAGTTGCAATATATATCGACCGACGAGCAGATTGCAGATATTCTCACCAAGGCCCTGCCAAGGGGCAAACATGTCTACTTCAGAGACAAGATGGGCTTGGTGAGAAACACTTTCCTCGATAAGAGGGAGTGTTGAGTTCTGGTGTACCAAGGGAAGTGGTCCCCTTGTGGTTGTGGGTCTCTAACCACAAGGGGGAAATATTTGACCCATTGTGCCTTACACTTTGTCTAATTTCACTTTGACATTTTTCCCATGTCAAAACAGTGAAATTTGTCACTTGAGTGAATAGTGTATTAATTCACTCTGTGGGTGAATTGAGGGACATAAAGGAAACTATGGAAACTTGAGTAAAGTGGGTTTTGAGTTGAGATTCTTTTGGAGAGATCTCAACCATGGATTAGATATGGCTTGGACTGATCCTAGCCATTGATATTTTTAAGTTTCCTTATGATTCCTTAAGAGGGGCGCATAGGGCATTTGGAGGCTCATTCATACTTATGTTCACTTGGAGAGGAAGAGTGAAGCTTTGGAGATGAGAATGGAAGCATTAAGAGGGGGTTTCAAGGGCGCCTCCTTCCATGGAGGGCTCTAGGAGGCTTAGGCTTCCATTGTTTGATTGTGTGGTTGCTTGTTTGGATGAGGGCGCACTATACATATTACAAACTTCTGTTGAGAAATGTAGCTCAAGCAAGAACTTCATGCAAAGGTTCAATGTCAACATGCAGGAAGTGGTTCGAGACATTTTTTTACTTACCACTTAGGAAAAGTGAGAAATAATTCCATCTTCTAAGTTCACTTGAAAGATTTTTAAAAAGCTGAAATTCTAATGTTTTGAAGTCAACTTAGTCTTACAAATCTAAATGAAATGTTCTAGAAGTTCTAGAACTTTTGTGACTTAGATTAGGATTTAATCTTAGCCCATACATCTCAAGATTGAGATCGATGGTAGCTAAGATTGAAGAGATTAGTTGCTAGCGTCGAGGAGATTGTCATTTTCTGTCAAAGCATATAGAGGACAAGATAGGAGAGGTCGACCTCACATGAGAAGAGATCAAGAGAACTAGGAGAAGGAAGAATGCATTCAAGGAGAAGAAGAGCAGATTGCTAAATAGACCAGCAATATACCAGCACGCCATACAGGGTGTACCACTGTTGTAGTTCTCGTTTTCTTATGCACAGGTAGTACACCTTAAGATCTAGCCGTACACAATCTTCTGTGGATTGCTAGAGTGTGTTGTAGTTGTTGAGAGGAGAGATACTGGATTGTTGCCCAAAAAAACAAAAACAGAGCAAGTCGTACTGCTATCGTTGTACCCTCTCTTACAAAGATCATACACTGTTGTTTGAGGCGATTTTATTGACCATACAGCTGCTAGGTCACCTTGTGAGAGTTGATCAAACGAAAGAAAATCTTATTAGAAGGAGAAATCCCTATGTATGTGTTTTATTTCTTCCACTGTTCATTTTTCAGCTATTGTGTGATGGATGCAATGTTTAGAAATTTAGTTTTCTGCTGTTAAATAAATTTTGTTTTGAAAGAGAGAACATTAGGACAGCAGACAGCTAGGCTTGAAAATTTTATATGGTATCATAGTTATTTCTCTGATTGAGATTCTCAAGGTTTACAACGGTAAATAAACCACTGGAAAGGACCAGTAGTTAGAGGGTTTCCATATTCTTTTTTAAGGACAAATTTTCAGAACTAGGAGTTTGTGCATTAGATCTCAAAGATGGTCTCAGCTAGCCTCATATTTCAAGATAGACTTGATGATGCCTCAAATTTCTTGTCATGGAAAGTGAGAGTTACACTTTTAATAGAGGAGAATGATCTCTGGGATATTGTCAAGGATGTTGTGCCTTCGCCTACAAATTAGAAGTAGTTGGTAGCTCACAAGAAGAAAGTGAAGGCCAAGCAAATATCATGGATGCCATAAAAGATCATTTGATCCCTCATATATCCGAGAAGAAGACAGCAAAGGAGATGTTCGATAGTCCGGTTGGACTATACTATAGTAAGAACATAAACAGAAAGATGATATTGCGAAACAAACTCAGATCCATTGAAATGACCAAATCAAATTCAATTACCAGTTACCTTATGAAGGCCACGTAGATTTGTGGTCAACTTGCAACAATTGGGGAGAAGATTGCAGATGCAGAGCTGGTGAACATGGCACTAAATGAATTTCGAGTTTCATGAAAACGATTATCAAAGGTATTTGTGCTCATGAGAACCTTCCTAACTTTGAAAGATTGTGGGATGATTGTATCCAAGAGGAGACTCGGATGGAGTCAAAGGCCAACAAGAAGGGTGGTGATGAGAACCTAGCCCTATTTGGTCAAACAAATAATGGAAAAGGTAAAGGACCCAGCAAGGGTAAGGGAAAGAGTGAGGAATCGGCCTTGCAGCTAGGAAAGAAAGACTTGAATAAAATCAAGTGCTTCATTTGTCATAAGCACGGTCATTATGCATCACAGTGTCCAAATAAGAAGGGTAAATAGAAGCAGTAACAAAAGTTGGTAGCAGCCTATGAAAAAACTCAGATGATTGAGTTTCCTGCCAAGTTCAAGAAGGATTTCTCGATGGTATCTTGCCTTTCTACCAATGTGGCTCCTAGGAATGCACAATATGTGGGCAATAGGGCATCTTGTCATATGACATCAGCCCAGCAATTATTTTCTAGTCTAACAAAGCATGACTCAGGAGTACATCTTGAGCTTGGTGACGATGCCAAGAACCTGTAGCAGGAGTTGATACTATTCCCATCCAGCTCAAGTCAGGTAACTCTTTAGATTTTTATGATGTCTTGTTTGTTACAGGTCTCAGAAAGAACATGCTTTCAATTTCGGTTATGGAGGATATGGATTATGACGTTGAGTTCAAGAACCAATAGATCCTCATCAAACCAAAGGGATCTAACCCAAATTCAGCTCATGTAATAGGGGTTAGAAAAGGTAATTTCAAATTTGTATAGGTTGCAAGGTGAACCCATTCAAGCCCTAGTTCATAACAGTGACATCTTGTGCGAGTTGTGGCACAAGAGGATGAGGCACCTGCATCATAGAGCATTCCCTATTCTCAGGAACATAGTCACAAATCTTCCAAAGTTCAGTATTGAACAACATGAAGTATGCAAAGGGTGCACGCTTGGCAAGCATGCCAAGGCTACTTTCGAAAGCATAGATCTAAAGAGATTCTAGACCTAGTGCATTCGAATGTTTGTGGACTAATGTCAATAGCATCAATTTCAGGAAGCATGTATTATTTTTTCTTCATTGATGACTTCAATCACAAAACTTGGATCTACTTCCTAAAGACCAAGGATGAAGTCTTTAGCAAGTTTCAGGAGTTCAAAGCTCTAGTTGAAAACCAAACAAAGAAGAAGATCAAAGTCTTGAGATTAGGCAATGGGGTGTGAGTATACCTCCAAGGAGTTCAAAGGTTTCTGCAAGAAGACATGAATCAAGAAGGAATTGATTGTTCTGTACAAGCCATAACAGAATGGGGTTGCAAAAAGGAATAATCGATCCATCATAGGGGCTGTTAAGGCCATGATTCATGACCAAGACTTGTCAATGTTTCTTTGGGCAGAGGCATGCAACACAACAGTCGACATCTAGAACCGATGTCCTCACAATATCTTGGAGGACAAGATACCAAAAGAGGCATTCAGTAGCGTGAAGCCAGACGTGAGTTCCATGTGGCTCTACAAAATCAAGCATGCAACAAATGGCAGCATTGAGAAATTCAAGGCGACATTAATGGCAAAAGGGTCCTCCCAGAAAGGGGGAGTGGACTATGAGGAGACATTTGCTCCACTCGCCAAGCACACTTCCATTAGAGTAGCTATGTCCTTACTTTCATTTATGGGATGGAAGATACATCAGATGGATGTGAAGACAACTTTCCTTAGGGTTTTGAGGTAAATGAGAAAGAGTCTCGTGTTTGCAGGCTTAAGAAAGCCTTGTATGGACTCAAGCAGGCACCGAGAGCATGGTATTCCAAGATAGATGGATATTTGCAAAGTATGGGCTTCACCAAAACCAAAGCAAATCCTAACTTATATTATATATTTGTTGGATCTGATTTGCTTGTTTTGGTGTTGATGTAGATGACTTGTTTCTTACAGGTGTAAAGAAACTAATTGCAAGGTGCAAAGCTAACATAGTAGTTGAGTTTGAGATGAAGGACATCCACATTATGCATTACTTCTTGGATTTGGAGGTTTGGCAAAAACCAGGGGAGATTTTCCTTGGACAGGGTATGTATGCAGTTGAGATCCTAAAGAGGTTTCGAATGGAGGACTACAAACCTATGCCCACAGCCATGATGACTAATCTAAAGCAAGTGACAGCTTCAGATTCAAAGATGGTAGATCCCATGTTGTACAGGCAATTGATAGGTTCCTTGATGTATTTGGTCAACGCTAGACCAGATATATGTTTTGCAGTGAACACCTTGAGTCAATTCATGGTGAAGCCAAGTCAAGAGCATTGCTTAGCAACAAAACGTGTGCTCAAATACTTGAGGGGCACAATGGAGTATGGTCTGAAATATCTTGGAGATGGTGAAGTGAAGTTGCAAGGGTATACAAACTCAGATTGGACAGGAAATGCAGCAGACATGTAGAGCACCTCAAGGTGTTGCTTTAGCTTGGGATCAACAATGACATCCCAGTTCAACAAGAAGCAGACTTTTGTGGCACATAGCATAGCAGAGGCAGAATAGATGGCAACCAGTACTGCTAGTTGTGAGGCACTTCACAAGTTACTTGCAAGACCGTTTGATCAAGAGTTGGATCCCACAATCGTTTACTATGATAATCAGAGTTGTATCAAACTCTCTAAGAATCTAGTGTTTCGTGACAAGACCAAGTACATAGAGATTAGATATCACTTCATATAAGATAAGATTTAGAAGGAGCAGTCAAGCTCCAGTATATTCCCACAGATCAACAGGTAGCTGATAATCTAACCAAACCCTTAGCAAAAGGAAAGTTTAAAGCATTCAGAGACAAACTTAGATTGATGCAGAATTCCTTCCTCACTAAGCGGGAGTGTTGACAAATGTAGATCGGGCAGGAACTTCTTGCAAAGGTTCAGTGTGAACGTGCACGAAGTGCTTCGAGACATTTCTTTAGTGACCCCTTAGGAAAACTGGAAAATAATTCCATCTTGTAATTTTACTTGAAAAATAAAATAAAATAAAAGTGAAAGTCTAATGTTCTGAAGTCAACTTAGTTTTAAGAATCTAAATGAAATGTTCTAGAAGTTCTCGAACATTACTGACTTAGATTAAGATTTAATCTTAGCCATACATATCAAGCTTGAGATAGGTGGCAGCTATGATTGAGGAGTTTAGTTGCTAGGATTGAGAAGATTGTTATTTCTTCTCAAAGCATAAAGAGGACAAGATAGAAGAGGTCGACTTCACATGAGAAGAGACCAAGAGAGCTGGACAAAGGAAGACTGCATTCAAAGAGAAGAAAGCAGATTGCTAAAGAGACCAGTAATATACTAGCAGGCCATGCAGACTGTACCACTGCTGTAGCTGTCTTTTTCTTATGCACAGGCTGTACACCTTCAGATCTGGTCGTACACAGTCTTATGTGGATTGCAGGAGTGTGTAGTACATGTTGAGAGGAGAGAAAGAGCAGTTTGCTATAAAGGAAAGGCAAAAACATAGCAGGCTGTACTGCTGTAGCTGTACCCTCTCTTACACAAGCTGTACACTGCTGTTTGAGGCGATTTTATTGACCATACACATGCTGGCTCAAGCAGGCTGCAGAGGTCACCTTGTAAGCTTTGATCAAAGGAATGAAAAGCTGATTAGAAGGAGAAATCCCTGTGTATGTGTTTTATTTCTTCCGTAGTTCATTTTTCAGCTACGGTGTGCTGGATGTAATGTTCAGAAATTTAATTTCCTGCTGTTAAATAAATTATATTTTGGGTTATTTAATGAGAGAACCTTAGGACAGCGGTAACCTTAACTTGAAAAAATTACAACTTTATCCTACTACTCAATAGTGTTCTGAATAGAGGCCCTAATTCTCCGATGTTTTACATTATCTCTCAGATGTATGAAAGTCGTATTGATATTTCTCCTTTGGAACTCCCTCAATTTAAACACAAGTGATGTTAATGACCTGCAAGTGCTTTGATTATGGTCTCCAGATGTCTCTATTTTGGAAACATGACCTAATGTCTCTATTTCTCCCTGTTATTGTGGGCTTTACATTGTTATTTCTTACACAGATGTTCTTTTAATGTCTAAATGGTGTCATGTCTTACATATGCATCTATGGATCTTCAATGGCTTCCTTGTTGAGTTTCGTTGGCATCTATATTACCTCATAGTGCTTCAACAATTTTTGGCTCAGACGACTTCAATTTTGTAAATTGTAAGACTTTTTAGACTTTGAAATTCCTAGAGTTTACACTTTATAATATTTTAAATACATTAGCCCTTCTAAATTTAATTAAATTAACTTATCGTAGCCATTCTCTCTCCAGCAATAATTTTGAGCATCCTTTTTTAGTGTAATTATTAATAACGATCATTTATTAGAATTTAGCATTTACTTTACATAAATAAATAGTACATTAAAAACATTCAAGTTATTAATGAATAAACAAGAAGAGGTTCATAACTTCTTTCTCCCCCATATTAGTACATATGTAAGAAGACATATGGTGAATGGATTAATGCGAATTTTATTGTTCCCTTCTCAAAAGTTGTCTCCTCTCTGTTCAACATTTCTGTAATCCGATATCCTCTTCACCCACACTTGTCTTCGATCAGGCTCCAGGTTATATCTGTTTTAATACCATGCTCAAGTGGTGTAACTAGCTTACGGTTAACCCCTAAACATAACTTCTAAATGTTACATTGGTCACTTGTCAATAAAAGAAAGGGACCACTATACAATATTTTGCTACTCCCAAATCTTATTAAGCGTAAATACTCCAACACCGCATACATAAGCATCTAGAGATCATTTTTACCTCATATGTAAAAGGTCCTTGCAAGGTGTCCAAGTCATGTGTTCCAATAGCAACCAAAGTCCTCCTCCTACAAAATCCAAAATATATACTTGTTTAGATTTCTTAGATTAACTAAGAAAAAAATATGGTAAAAACTTGATTAATTGCCACGCAAAGCCATCAAACAATTATAATAAAGTTAATTTTTTGCAGCTTATACATTGCATCCACAATTTAGTTTGAAATCAACGTTGTACATGTGTGTAGAAAAACTACTTAGAGTGTCTCATGATATTCATATATTGTACAACAATGTCCATCAACACTAAACATAAATGCAGGTCGTCAATACAAAATATCATTTTAGTCAAAGCCCAAGGCAAAGAAAGAACTACTAGATCAAGTACAATGTGAAGGAGCCCCTTTTTGTGCCACTAAATCTATTTCAAGAACAATATATCAAAAGTCCCTTGCAGAATTGACCAAAACCAATGGATAGCACAAGATATTTGATGAAGGAAACCTTGAGCTTAGAAGAACTTATCTTAACGCAAGATTTGAGAATAGGGAATGTAGCAAATAAGCTCGTTATTTAATTGATAGACAGAATATTTCTGAATTGGTAATTAATTGATAAAATGAATATATGATAGAAGATGATTTACATTTATCCTCGTGACGGTTTACTTATAGCATTGACTGGTCATGAGTGAAGAGGTACGTGCCTCTTGATGAAGAGGTACGTGTCTCTTGGTTATTTATCTAATTAAATTAATATTATTATTATTATTATTATGTTTGTTACATTGCCACCCTCTTAAGGAATGCTTTGTCCTCAAAGCATAGCAAAATAGGATTCTCTCTAGTAGAGCATGTTTCTATAGTGAAATGAAGTTTTTTCTGTTAATTGATTCTTCTTAAGCCAACCATCCTATATCGTAAGGCTAGGTGTTAGTTGTGGTTTATTGCTTCTAGTGCTTGTGTTTATGGTTCATCTTTAGATCTTAGATGCTCTTTCATTTTCCTTGCTTAAGCCGTGGAGGCATAGTAACTTACTTGTGTTTTCCAAGCATTCATTTTCTCTCCAAGTATTTGTTTTGCTTTCAAGTTCAATCACTTAATCTATTTTCAAGTTTAAGCAATTTACTTCACTTTTATTTTCAAGAACTTGTATATTCAAGCATCTTTATTTCTTGTAATTTACTTTGCAAGCACTCAACATAACTTAACTAATTCTAAGTTCAATTTACCTTAGATCCATAGGTCTTCAATCAATCTAGTTTAATTAGAGCACCTCTGACTATCCCAACTTTGCTATCAAAAAAGGGACTTAAGGAAAAGACTTGGGATGCTAGATCAGGGATGGTCTCACGGCACTAGGTGTCCCCCTTGTTTGAGTACTTTTGTTTCCCAAATTGACCTGTGGAGCTAGGGTGTGGTCTTGTTTGCCTCACTTCTTGAGCACCTAGCAGTCTTTTTGGTATAAGCAGGGAGAATTCTAGGGAAGTCACATAGTTTTAAGATTCACACTTTAACTTAATCAACTTAATCAATCATAAAACTTAATCCACCTCAACTTGGTATAATTTCTTAATCTTTTGATGGTTTATGCTCTTTAATCTTGCAAGCATTTCACTTCAGTTACTTTACATGCAATTTCATTTGAGCACTTGTGGAAAATTAACTAGTAGTTGCGCACTTGCCCATTGGAGGCTATTATTTGGATCGTGCATTCATCTTTAATCCCCCCTTGAAGTTGCGCATCTTGTGGAGGCATTTCTTGTTTGGGTTTGTAGTTGTGTTGATGCCATTGAAGACAACCCCTTGGAGTTGTGCATCTTGTGGAGGCACTTCATTGTTTGGGTTGTTGGCTTGTTGTGTTGTGGTGATCTTCTCTTGAATACTCTTTCCTTTCCCTGCACAAATCAAGTCAAGTTAGTTTAATTAGTGCTTTCCTATTTCATTTGTTCATAGTTGTATATTGTTGTATCTTTAGTATTCTTTATATTCTTTTGTATAGATAATTGTATCATTTATTTATTTAATTGTTGTATAAAGTAATTCTTTGTATCTAATTGTAATCTTTTGTAAAGTCTAAACTCTCTTTAACTCAGTTGACCCCTTGCCCAACCTTAGGCACTAGTCTTAGTTGACTTAGGAAAAGGGTTTGCCTTTCATTGAAATATTGTACTTTGCATTGTTGACTCTCATATAGGCTAGTTTCCCCCAACCTTTAATAAATTAAAATTAACTCCTATAACACATCTAATAACTCACATAGTAACTAGGGTCTAGCCCCCTTGGCTTCCCTAGGAGTGAGCCTAGACGGAAGAAGTTACAGTCGAGGTGACAGTGGACTTGAACTTAGACATTGTGTCTCCGAGAACACACTAAGTGGATTGAGACTTAGTCCACGTTTGCAAGTGTGTATAAGGACGGCAATAGCTAGCATCATAGCTCCCATCAGATACTCGTCATGGATGTCAAATTTGGTAGTTGTCCGAAAGAAAAGTGGCGATATCCACTTGTGTGTAGATTTTAGAAACCTTAACCAACTATCCTTGAAAGACAACTATCCCCTCCCAAATATGGAACATTTGTTACAAAGGGTTACAAGGGCATGGATAATGTCCATGTTGGATGGATTTTCTGGATACAACCAAGTCTTTCTCAAGAGAGAAGATCAGCTTAAAACGGCATTTACCACACCATGGGGAACATTTATGTATTTGAGAATGTCGTTTGGCCTTATGAATGTCAGCGCTACCTTTCAAAGGGCGATGGATTTTGCCTTTAGGGACCTCATTCAGAAAATCATAGAGATTTACCAAGATGATCTCACAGTCGTATCGAAAGAGAGGAAAGACCACATATCGCACCTTAGAATTGTTTTTGAGCAGTGTAGAAAATATGGTATCTCCTTGAACCCTAAGAAATCTGTCTTCGAGATAGATAAAGGAAAACGTTTGGGACACATAGCTTCGGAAGGGGGAATCTCTATAGACCCTGAGAGGGTCCAGTCTATTAAGGATGTACGTCCCACAGCCAACAAGAAGTCCCTACAATCCTTTTTCGGAAAAATAAATTTCATTTGAAGATTTGTCCCAAACTTTGTCGAAAGGATAAAACCTATGAGTGCTTTACTAAAGAAGGATACGGTATTTAAATGGGATGATAAGGCCATTAAATCTTTTGAAGACATAAAGGATGCTATCTCCCAAGCCCTAGTCTTGATCAGTCCTGACTATTCACGAGATTTCATAATATTCTCTTTTGCCTCCCAGGACACCATTGCAGGTGTCTTGCTACAAAAGGACGTTGATGACTATGAACACCCTATAGCATTCATGAGCAAAGTCCTTAGGGATTCAGAGCTGAATTATTCCATTACTGAGAAACAAGCTTACGCCTTAGTGAAATCCCTTAAGCACTTTAGAAACTACGTTGGTTATAACAAAATCAAGGCTTATGTCCCTTGCCCAGCAGTGAAGGATGTTTTATCGCAACAAGATTGCATGGGTACTAGGGGCAAGTGGGTCTCCAAAATCCAAGAGTATGACTTAGAGATAAAACCCACCAAGATTATAAAGGGACAAGGTCTGGCCCAGATGCTGACTGAGAGCAACCAAGAGGCCATACAAATGGGAGAAAGTGAACAAATAAACGTGGTAGTCAGTGAATTAAAACATGATGAATGGTACTCCGATATAATATACTACCTTAAGAATTTATCGTGCCCAGATAACCTAGTGGACTACAAAAGAAGGGATTTGAGACTTAAGGCTATGAAATATTGTTTGACCGAAAATGGCCTTGGTTGGAAAGATCCTGATAGAGTTCTCCTTAGATGTGTCAATCAAGAAGAAATTGATAAACTGTTGAAGGAATTACACTCTAGACTTTGTGGCAAACATTTCGCAGCCCATACTACTGCCCACAAGATCCTAAGAGTTGGATACTATTGGCCAACGTTATTTGTTGATACTCACCGATATGTCTGATCTTGCCAGCCTTGCCAATACTTTACTGGTAAACCAAAACTCCCGGTGCAGCCTTTAAAACCCGTGGTAGTAGAAGCTCCTTTTCAACAGTGGGGGTTGGACTTTGTTGGGGAATTTAAAGACAATTCAAGTAATGGCTACCGATGGATTTTAACAGCCACAGACTATTTTACTAGGTGGGTAGAGTCTATTCCCACAAAGAAGGCCACTGAGGAGGTAGTCATGAACTTTTTGGAGGAACAAATCATAACTAGGTTTGGTGTCTCGTCCAAGATTACCATAGACAACGCCAAGGCTTTCAGTTCTCATGCATTAACAGAATTTTGTTTCAAGTACAACATTGTTCTATCTCATTCCTCCAGTTATTATCCACAGGGCAACGGATTAGCATAATCGAGCAACAAGAACCTTATGAACATCATCAAGAAGGTTGTGGGGGGAAACAAGAGGTCTTGGGATAGCAAACTTAAATATGCCTTGTGGGCAGATCGAATAACAACAAAAACCTCAACAGGAAGGACCCCTTTTTGAGCTAGTGTATGGATTGGAAGCCAAACTGCCTGTGAACCTCCAAATCCCTATCCTTCGTTTTGCTCAGCAATACACTACTGACGGAGAAGCAATCCAAGGGCGAATTAACCAATTAGTAGAGTTGGATGAATCTAGAAGGACCGCCCTAAGCCAAATGGCAAGAAACCAAGAAAGGATCAAGAACACCTTCAATCACAACACAAAGGAGAGGGATTTCGCCTAAGGAAATCTAGTGTTGTTATGCGATAAGAGAAGGGAGAAACCAGGTATGCACAAGAAGTTGGATGGACTATGGACGGGTCCCTACAAGATCATGAGTCGTGCAGGAACAAATTCTTTCAATCTAGGGACCATGGAAGGAGAAGCTTTGAAGTTACCGGTGAACGCTATGCACATCAAGCGTTACCACCCACCAGCAGCATGACAGGTAAGTACAGGTAAGTAGGTAGGCATTTGCATTAGTTGTATATATCATTTGCATTTCATGCTAGAGTAGTTTGTATTTCTATTTGTATATATGTTTGCTTTCATTTTCTACAGTATATATATATATATGAGTCAGGGGTGATATAACCACCCCAAATGATTGTTAATAATCTTATGTTGAGATCAAGGTTATGCCAGAAATGTTGAGGTTCTCATGTGCTCTACAGTGAGCACATGTCCCCGAGTTGGAGCCAGATGTTATCCCCTAGCCTAGGGATAACTAAGGAGATTATGTCTCGAGGCCCACGAGTCCTGGACATGGAGTACCAAGAGCCATATTGACTTGAGCTTGGCCCTGGAGGGCCCATCCTTCTTCTTCAACGCCTCCACCTTGTCAGCAGTAGCAGCATCCATCCCATTGTCCTGGTCCTTCAGCAACAGTGGGTCTTGCTCCATGAGGTAATGAATCCGGGTATCATGGTATGTGTCACTTTGATTCTCAAAACATTTGAATATGTGCATTTAATTCTTTTTACTTCTAATGTGTGCTTGGACCTTATGCCTTTCCACTTGTCCACACCTGGGGGGAATGACAGGATGACCTAGTAAGTTGGTTCCCATAGGGTTTGAGTTGCCACTGGGGGGTTCATGAAAGGTCATCATCCGTTCCCACCATACTTACCACTTTCCATCTTTTTCCATCTCATTTATCCCATACATTGGTCCGGGCATTGGGTTTGCCAAACTAGCAAAGGGTTGTACCTTACCTTGTGGGAAGAAGGGGCTAAAGGCCTAGAGGGTAAAAGTAGCTGACAAAATATAAAATCCAAAAGAATCAAACCTTCAGATGCTTCGCCAAGGGATCCCCAAGAAAGAAATAAAAGTCTTCTCAGCAAGAAACAGAGGGACCCGTAAAAATAATAAAATCAAGACCTAGTTGGAGGATAGGGGGTCTCATCACGAGCCAGCCTATTAGGTCCATGGGCATGTAGCGGTATGACACTACCATTCAGCTGGTCACCACGCCAGGGTAGTGGCTCTTGGTGGCATAGCCAAGAGAAAGGGGGTCTCATCACAAGCCAGCCTTCTCATTTCCGTGAAATGCTTGTGGGTAAAATTGTCACCACTGGTCACCACGCCAGGGCAGTGTCCCCTAACTAGTCTCTTGAAAGAAAAAGCAATAAGATAAAAAGATAAAAGGCATGAATGGGCTTGGAAACATTTGCATCCATGACAAGGTGCAACTCACCCTCTTCAGAGGCACCCACAAGTAAGGCATACATTCCCCTGTCATCACTGCACCCATTTGCTCAAACATCCCTTACCACCTCACCCACTTACATGGCCTGGATTTATCTTCACCCAGAAACATCCCACATCCAATGAGCACTAGCCCAATAGGACATCCTAACGTCCCCTCCAAACTTGGCTTGTAGAACAGCATAACGTCTTTGAGCACTTGTCTGGGAAAGGGGGTTTCATGCACATGTTTAAATAACTTGATTATTAGATGTGATTGACATTGCTATGATCCCTGTGACTTATAAGCCCGTGGAGGGCACACTTCTTGTTGTTGCAAGGCCACACCCGACGGACAGGTACACATGGGTAGATGATTAGTTCGGACCTCCATAGGGCTAAAAGCCCACCAGATGGATGTTGAGACCCCAACTAGGGGCAGAGACAGGTCAGAGTTTTGCACCGGAGAGAGAGGAGGACGTTCCACCAAAGACATCCTGGCAGGCCTGGACCCAGGGGGGTCTTGCCCTTATCACCATGATGTAGGCCTTGGAAGGCCCATGACGTCACCCAGCGTTTTGGACACTTTGGAGGCATTTGTGTGCCAAGTGGCACGTGTGGTTTGATCCAGAGGCCCAAGGAGGCCTAACGGTTTGCTCCTGGAGACCAACATTGCCCTAAAAAGGCCTAACGTCACCCTAAAAGGGCATGACGTCATCTTTTCAGCTTGATTTAGGGTTTTATTATGTCATTTATGTAAAAACTGGATATTTACCTAATTTTGGTCATTGATATTGTATAAATAAGGGGTTTTGCCCTTGTATTTTTCATCATCTTTCACTCACACTTAGTGAGGTCTGAAATTTGCGCCCTACTTAGGGTTTATTGGATGAAATTTTAGGCGCACTTGTTGAAGGAGGCTAATTTTGGAGTATTTTGGCAATTTTCTTGGTGGAAGTGTTCAACTAGGGTTTTGCTTGATGATTCTTCATGTATGTAAGTAAGATTTCTGCAAATCTTCTTAATTGAATGGTTATGGTTATGTTTATCTTGCATTTACATTAAGATTATGAAATTTCTGGTCTAAAACCCTAGGAAGCCAAGCACATGTTATTGTCTTTGCTTTAAGATCTTTTACCTACTAGATTTTGCTAAGAAGTTGATTTTCCTTGAAGCTTTTGCTAGAGGCCTTGCCATTGCAACACCCTAGCATTCTTGCTTCATCCTAGCCGTCATTTGCTTAATCTTTGAACCAAAAAAGGAGGAAAACTACTAAGGCCTAGGGTTACCTACACCTTAGTAGCTATTTTCCCCCTAGGGTTTGGTAGTTGAAGCCTTGGGTTACCAACACTTCAACTATTAATCTCTCTTGTCTTTGGCTCTCCTACTATCATCCTTTTCCTTCAACATTTCCTGCCACCTAATAGACTCAATTTGCCCTAAAGGCACTAATCTAAGACTTTCTATTGAGTGATTAACCAAAACAACCATCAAAAGCTACACCTTAAGCCTTCTACTAACCACTTCTAACATTAGAATAGCCTAACCTACTAACTTTATTGTTGATGTTACTAAAGTAAGCTACAGCCAATATGCACTTTGTCTTTTTAACAATACCCTACATGTTGTTTTCATATTTCTGAGCGGACGGGCGGACGCTGGGATTTGACCTAGCCGCTTACAGAGTTCGTTCCATGGCCGCCCCTGAGGGCGGGGAACCCTGCGTTCCTCCCCCTCACACCAACGCGTTTCGAAAACTTCTGACCAGACAGGGCAAGAAATCCACGGACGTTGTGCCTCCAAGCTTCGTAAAACGTTTAGAAACGGTCCCTGAAATCGTACTGCCTCCGGATCAGCCAATGAGAGTAGCGGTCTCGTTAGCTGAGCGAGGGCTGGTGGGTCAATTCATGGGGCTCTGGCCCTCCACCAAAACCACAGACAATTGGATACAAAGGAACTGGAGACCTTTAATCCAGAACAGTGTTACTTGCTATGCAGTAGGTAGAGGTTATTACATTTTTGAGTTCATCTCAGAAGCTGATCGGGACTTGATCTTTAGGAACGGACCGTATTTCATGGGCCCCCAAGGCCTCTACCTGAATCGATGGCACCCGAGTTTCGATCCGGAGTCGGAGGTCCCCAAGGAAGTCTCGGTCTGGGTGAGGCTCCCAAACCTCCCAATCCATTGCTGGAACAGCTCCTCGCTTCAGGCAATCGGCAACGGTCTTGGGAACTACATTGATAAGGCGGATCCAAAAGATCAGTATTCGTGTGCTCGTATCTGTGTAGAGGTGAACCTAGAGGTAGGACTCCTGGAGGCGGTCAAGCTAAAAGTAGGGGAATGGCAACACTTTCAAAAACTAGACTATGAACCACTGCCGTTTAAGTGTCGGGGTTGCCATGAATACGGGCATTTTCAGAGAAATTGTCCCAAAGATCTGAGCATGGAAAAAGACGCAAGTGAAGGATGGCAACAGGTAGGTAAGGCAAAACCCAACTCAAGAGCAAAGGGCCCAAGACCAGGAAACTCGGATCGGGCACCTCAAGCAAATTTGTGTCCCAACCAGGAAGCACGGGACAGCAATAAGGGAACAGAAGCTGGAAAAACAAATGGAGCTACAGCAGGGGTCACGGATCCAAGTCATTCAGAGGAGCCCATGCCACAGCGACCAACCTCGGATCCAGTGGAAAGCTCGGCGCAGGGCAAAGAGGAAGACCAAGCGCAAGATCCTAGAGAGCCAGGGGAAGTGCATGCAAGGGAGGAGGGTGAGATCCACTCAGAAAGTAGCAGTGAGGAAGACAGCAACATAGAGCTCACCCCGAAAAAGCTAAGAAGAGGAAGGAAGTCTAAAATAGCAGAGCGGGAAAAAGAGACATACAAGGACGTTTTGAATGGATCACAACCAACCCTAAAGCAGATAATAAACGTCAGACAGACCAGGAAGAAATCCAAGGCCTTCCAGGAAGGCCAACAATCCCCATCAGGTAATCAATGAAATTGGTGTCTTGGAACTGCAGAGGTTTCGGGAGCACACCTAAGGAAGAAGCGCTAAAAGACATTATCAAAGCCGCTAAAGCCGAGATCCTGCTGATCCAAGAAACCAAGATGGAGGGACAAGATTTCCTCCAAAAAGTCAAAGTAAGATGGAATGTCAGTAGTGGTATTGCAGAAAGTGCCAGAGGGGCATCGGGCGGCCTTGGCACGATATGGAACTCCAAAAAATATGACCTATGCAAATATGAAAGTCGCAAACATTGGATCTACACCAGCCTGGTCCATTTGGACACCGGGAGACAAGTAAGTCTTTTTAATCTCTATGTTCCTGTATTGCCAGAAGATAAACTCTCTTGCTGGGAAACCTTAAGAGACTTCATGCAAGACAACGCATTGGACAATATCATCCTTGGGGGCGACCTGAATCTCACCCTCTCGGCATCTGAGAAAAAGGAAGGCTCAAGAGTTAGGGATCAAGCAAGGGAATGGGTAGAGGACATTATGTCTATCTGGGAGCTGGAGGATATAAAGCCAGCAAGAGGGAAGTTCCCCTGGTCAAACAAGAGGGTGGGGCCAGGGCATATCGCAGCAAGACTGGACAGATTCCTTGTCCAAAGCTCCTTCCTCGTCTTAGGGCTAAATATAGACTCTGCCATTCTACCTCACAGCGTGTCAGATCATAAGCCAATCTCTTTAAGTCTGACTTCTGACTACAACCTGGGGCCAATC
>ML781850.1:769148-793341 GCA_009831015.1 Picea engelmannii | reverse complement strand
CAAACAGGCCGAAGGCTTCATTTGGTAAAATGGGGGAAACTTACAAAACCCCTCCTAGAAGGGGGTCTCCAAATAAAGGACATGCAGTTGCAAAATTTGGCACTTGGAGCCAAAATTCTATGGAATCTTATCACAGGGACAGTGAGTTGGAGCAAGCGAGCCCTCTGGAAAAAGTACTTCCGGGGGCCTAGAAAAAAATGTTTAAGTAACCCCACAAGACCAGGGAAGGGCTCTCCAATATTCAGTTTATGCCAGAAGGCGTTACCAGCATTCCTCCCACAAATCACATGGATCCCGGGGAATGGGCAAAGCATCAACATTTGGGAAGATTCAGTTCTTGGAGGAGCAGCAATTTCAACTAGGCAGGAGGTAAGGCGGCTAAAAGAATGGATGCAGACTAACAACATTCACAGCCTCTGGGATATCTCGACATGGCAAAATGATGAAAATAAGTCTTGGTCCAGGTGGGAGATCGCTTCGTTACCTCGGAAACTAGAAGAAGAGTGGAGCAGCCTTAAGGAAGCATTGCAAGGAAGAACCCCCCTAAGAGAGAAAAAGAAAGACAAGATAGGCTGGGGTTCCAATGCAGGAATCTACACCTCAGCCAGGGGATACCGTCACCTTGTCCCAGGCCTTCAAGCACCTCAAGACTCGGCTGTCTGGAAGGTAATATGGGCAGTTAAAACCCTCCCAAAAGTTGATTTATTTGTCTGGACAGTAGCCCAAAAAGGAGTTCTATCTGGAGAAAATCTCCGTAAAAAAGGCTGGGCAGGGCCAACAAGATGCCCTCTTTGCTGTCAGGCTGAGGAGACAACAAGTCACCTGCTGTTAAGTTGCCCCTTCGCCAGCGAGGTTTGGAATCTAACTCTTGGTTTAGGTGCTTTGACCCCTCCCATCCCACAGGATTTCCAGCTTCTGTTCTCAAGTTGGCAAGCCCTGTTCCCTCTCAGGACAGCAAACCAAGGTCATCTCACAGCGACATGGAAAGCTTTGCCGAAGTTTATCCTCTGGAAGCTATGGTTGGAAAGGAATCACCGGATCTTCAGAGAAGAGAAAAGAACACCAGCACAGGTAGCAGTTAAAATTAAAAGTCTTTTCAGTGAGAGTGCGATCTACTTCATAAAGACCTCCAACTCGAAGGCCTTGGGAACTGAAGAAGAAGGGTGGATGCGCCATCTTGGGCTTCAGAATGCATTACCAGGAGGCCCTCCAACCATTCTGCCTTGCAGCTGGGAAATTAGATTGGACAAGAGTGCATTGGAGGAATGGAAAAGCTCCCTAAGCACCAGCATTCTCTCATTTGATGGTGCGTCTAAGGGTAACCCAGGGAAGGCAGGGGGAGGAGGAGTAATAAGGGACCCCTCTGGGAACACTGTTACCAGGTATGCCCGGGGCCTAGGAATTGAACCAAATAACAAAGCGGAAGCCCTCGCCCTCTGGCAAGGGCTCATCCAAGCCCTTTCCTTAGAAATTCGAAATTTAACTGTGATTGGAGATTCAAGGCTGCCAATTCAAACTTTAATTCAGAATACCAGGGTATCGGACGGGCAACTCAAGCACGTCATCGATAAGATAAGGATCCTTAGGCACCGGTTCCAGTCAATTCGTTGGTTTCACGTCCTAAGGGGAAACAACACCCAGGCGGATGAGGAGGCCAATACGGGAGCCCATTTGGGGAAAAGTACTATGATTCTCAACAGAGTCACAGTGGATTGGAGCATCCCGTAATTGCAACAAATCATGAGTTTTCACAAGTGGGCGAATGGACAAGACGCAGGTGCAGACATCAGGACAGCGATATCTTGGAAATTCAGAGCGATCTCCAGGACGGGAAGGAGTTCCATCATGAAATCGGCACTATCACATCCCAAAGCCATCCCTCCATGCAGAGAATCTAACAAGGAAAGGACAGAGCAAGGTTATAAACTCAGGCGAGCAGGAAGGGTAAGGGCAAAGGAAGAAAGGCAGCGCGTAGAAGGGTCAAGCCAGGGCAGCTTTTGGACAGAAGGCGAAGGATTCCGGAAGCACGCGATGGCATCGAGTTCGGACCCAAAGCTAACGGTGGAAGCAAGGCTCACAGCGTTGGAAGAGAAGCTGGAAAATCTGCGGGGGCTCATGACCAACCTGGACGAATTCTTGCAGAACTTGGACAGTGAGGCTGGGAGAAG
This sequence comes from Picea engelmannii, assembly GCA_009831015.1. Lineage (NCBI taxonomy): Eukaryota > Viridiplantae > Streptophyta > Pinopsida > Pinales > Pinaceae > Picea > Picea engelmannii. The sequence goes on along the minus strand of ML781850.1, from coordinate 791,173 downwards.
GATGGAGGCTTTAGAAAATGATATCATCGACACAAGATCCGGCTTGAGTGAAGAGATCTGGAAGCTTAGGAAGGATTTGGGCAAGCCAAAGAAAGACCATGAAGAAAGGATGCAGAATCTAGAACAACAGATGGAACAACTCAACAAGGAATGGACAGAAGAAAAAGCGCAGTCTAAAGGGAAAGGGAAGGAGTAGTTCAGAAGCATCCCCCCAAGCAAGAGTTCTCTATAAACATCTAGTAACAGTCAGAAAGGGTGCCTAAGTAATCGTTTTGCAGCCAGGATTGGCTTCTAAGTGTCATGTAATAGCTGATATGAATAGAAGTATTCTCTAGTTAGTTTAGTAGCAGTCCTACTACTATGTAACAGCATCAGCGGTTTTCCGCAGTTTTTAAATAAAAGTCCCATTACTCGCTTCTGTCAAAAAAAAAAAAAGTAAGCTACAGCCACATTTTGCAGCATTAAAAGCATATAAAAGCAATTGAAAGAGTTGATTAATGCATTGTCTTACTTGCTTCAGACAAATACTAGTATTCTGATGTTAATGATTGATTATTCTTGGTCATTTTGAAGCTATTTAAGGCACTTATTGTGAAGTCATTGTCTTATAAAGATTGCTGCTATAAATTTCTGTTTACTTCACATTTATATCAGCCATTGTTTTTATTGAGAAAGTTTGTGGTTTTATAAAGTGCTAACAGCAAGTTGTACTTGCAAAAGACATATTTTCTCGTTGCTTTGTTCCGGGCAGGTACATCTTGATATTTCATTACTTCGTTGGTTAAAACCCCGAGACTTTCTGATCAGTGGTGACTTGTGAGAGGGGACCTTTTAATAGATACTTTAACCTTGCCTTCTCAAACCCCCAGGTCACCGGGGACGTCTCCCCTGGGCCTTCAACCCTAAATAGAAAGAGGCATCCTATTGAGGTGACAGTGATAGGATAACCTCAAGTTACGCCAATTTGCTCTCCTTTACCCTTTCTTTTGATCAAAGTACAAATTGTGCGAAAACAGACCCTTCGACACCATATAGTTTATAGTGTTGACCTTGACAATTAAATTCCATGAATTGTTCTTCAAGGTTTGTGGCATAACTCCCCAACTGTATCAACCATTCCGCACCTAGCACCATATCCATTCCTTTGAGCGGTAGAGCATAGAATCATGTTTGTAGTTCTAGTTCTTGCATTTGAACTGAGATTTTATGACACTTTCCAACTTCTTTGACCCTTTGTCCATTAGCAACCTTAACGATCAGGTCCTTGGTGGGGTAGATGAAATAATTCAGTTTTTTTGCGACATCAATGTCTATACAATTATGAGTACTACCAAAATCTACGAGTATTGTTAAATTTCTATCTTTTATGACTCCCTTAAGTTTTAGGGTCTTAGGTTGTGGTTTTCCTTTCATAGTTGCCAGCGGAACTGTAAGTTTGCTTTCTTCTTTTCTTGGAGGTTGGCTCTTATCCTTTTTGAGATGTGGTGGAATATATTTTTTAGAGTAATTATCTCTCTTTGAAGTTTGTTTTCTTCATTTCGATTTTTTCGAACACATGAGATTGAAGCTAGTGATGCTTCTTGTGGTATTTCATCATGGTCAGAATCTGCATTGTATGCTATAGTGATTTCATCCTCTGTTTCGGGACTTCTACTTGCTTCCCATCCACTTTTCTAAAGTAGCGTAAGGACATGTCCTCACATTTGTGCCTTGGTGTCCAATTTTCTCCACACTTGCGACAATTGTTTTTCTTCTTGTTCTCTCTCTCTAATTCACTACTGGATGAGTCTGATTCCTTCTCTACTTTGCAAGTATATAATTTTTATTATCGCATTTGTGCCCTGGAACTCAACGGTCCCCACAATATCTACATTTGTTCACCCATTTCATATCTAGGTTAGACCTGTCTATAGAGTACTTATTTGGTTTTTCATTTGAATATCTGTTTGACAATTCTAGACCTGCGAATGATGGCTTATTGAACTTGTCTTTTTGTTCAATTAGCCTTGTTGCATGTCTATCATCTTCAATAGTTTTAGGATTCCATTGTTTAATTTCACTATGTATGTAATCCTTTAATCCACAGATATACATTTTTAATAATTGTTCATCGATGAATCCACTTTGCCTTGTTGATAGCACCTCCCATTTGTGTGTATAGTCATTTATGCTTCCCTTTTGTTTAAGATGCACGAACTTGTTATATAGGTCATCATCATCTTCGTCATGGAACCTTTTTAGTAGGGAAGCTGTGAAGTTTTTCCAATGGAAGGAAAGAACGTCACATTTTCTAGACCACCATTGGTATCAGTCATAAGCTTCTCCTTCTAAGTTGTTGAAGGTTGTCATTATCTTTTCTCGTTCGCCTAGCGGGGGTTTGATTCAAAAATACCGTCCATTTTCTTGATCCAAACAACATCTCCTCTATGGTCCTTGCCATCGTATTTCAGTAGCTCCTTTTTAAACTTCTGGTGATCTCTATCTTGAAATTTGTGCGTATTTCTTGAAAAAATTATCTTTGGTATTTCCTAGTGTCCTTGATCCTCTAATTTTTGCGATCACGAACTTTGTGGTAGTCTCTGATAGGCTAAGGGCTCTCCACATAATGTGTCTATTCGTTCGGTTAATTGATCAATTCTCGCGATCTGTTCATTAAGTATCCTTGTACTCTCGTCTTTGTCGTTGCCCCTCATTCTTAAATAACTATTCCATCGCTCCTCTGATGTATTTATTAACGTGTCAATTCGGTCTTCTTTTTGTAATAATGTATTGATTTTTTCCAATAGTAGTTTTTGTACTTCGCCGAATTCCTCGACTCTTCTCGACTTTACCAAGGCGATATTTAATGCTGTTGATTTCACTTTTACGATTAATTTCTTCCTGTGTCTCCTCATTTTTTTCCTACTTCCCTCCATGTTTTATTTTAATATATATATATATGTTTTACTTTATATGTATAAAAGGTTAAGGTTATGATTTTTAATTAATTAATAAGTTGGCCACTTTTTCTTCTTTTTGGAACTTGGTCAAATTTTAAAAAATTAAAAGGGGGTGAACTTTATAAATTAAAGTTACTTTATAAAGTAACTTTTAATAATAAAATTTAATTGGTTGATTGAGATCCTAAGGGCCACGATTTTTTTTTATGAAGGGTCACTATTCAAATAAATTGGAATGTGTTAGTCCCTGAGGTGTAGGACAGTCGGTGACGGAGTGTGTTGTTAAGCCACTCTGTGATGTTAAAGTCACCGGTTCGAAACCTACGGGGACAAAAAATCCAGCCATGTTAAGGGTTGGTGTGGCTCAGGGCGGGTGCGATCCCTAGGTGATTTTGACGGCTTAGATGCCCCTGAGTCGCGGTTTCTTAGCCATAGGTTAGTCCCACAGGTCACGGACAAACAAACAAACAAACAAACAAACAAAATATTGGAATGTGTTAGAACATACGGACAGTACGGACGAAGTGTGGATTGCCATTGGCGGCGTGTAACATACTCGACCCCCTAAGTACCTTCTAAGGGATGGGGTATCAAAATTTTTGCTTCTTCTAACAACCCTACTGTATTCACGGACTCGCGAGTGGCGGTCTTTCATACTCATAGTGTATAATCATACCTTTCACGAACCCGCCCCCCAACACTTAGCTTCTTTTTCACTTGTGGACACATGATTTTGTGCCTTCCCTTCGTAAGTTGGTCCGAGAAGTCTTGACACTTAGATTATTTTGTGATCCTATCGAGTTCACGATTTGCGGATAGGACCTCTTTTGGTTGTGCTCCGATGGACGAACTGATATTACTTGTCGCCATCCCAATATATCCTACGATGGAGAAGGTTTCTTGTAGTCTACCATCAGAGTACCATATCCAATGCTACTCTGACATCCCTGCAACGATCAATGGCTCAGATCGTTAGAGACACATTCCTAAGGATCTAACAATCGTCCAAACTTCAACGATCAACAGTCATGATTGACTCACTTAAATTAGTATGAATCTAGTCTTTAATGCTCTAAGTTTTTCTCAGAGGCTTTCCTAAGACTCTTAGGACCATCTGGAGGTTGTAAAACCCGCCCCAAACTGTTAATATTTTCTCAACACGATGTATGGATGAGAAATTTGTTCCCAACACACTGTTTGAAGTTGTTCAAGGCCTTTCCAACCCAAAATACTGAGTTTTTACTCACTTAACCTTGCTTGTAACAAGATGGGTAATTACCCCACTTATCATATGTACAATTATTAATTCTAAATAGACAGTCGAAGATATAAACAGAATCGTTGATAAACATTTTCAGGGTATTATAGCTACAAACTCCATTATTGAACCAGTCTCATCACCGATACGCTCAAGATAATGATAATTATGGAGCCCAAGACAGAATTACCAGTTCACATCATCTATACAATTTGTATACAATCTTTATAGGGAAAATTACTTAAACGATATTACGAATAACAATTAATTATGACCAGAATTCATAGTATTCTGCACACTAATACTCAACACAGGATTTCATACATTCTCAATCAACAATAATTAAACAAGCACATAATGATCACTTATCTAAAACAATTGAACCACCAACTGCATGTTGACCTCTAACTTTCCTCCCAACCTTAGACATTGTTCCCCACAAATTGAGAACAAGTCACCCCCGAGCTGGGCTTGAACTCCACTAGGGCAAGGGAAATCTATCCCCGGAGGCCTCTCAACAGCAGCAATATCTCAATACAGGTGCCAAGTTCAACAACAATCTTACAGACTCTACTTTCCCCACATGCTTGTCCCACCCAGAAAGTGTGCCCCCTATGGATGCCCACTTCCTTCTAGGCTTCAGCAACAAGCCAGACAAGAATAATCAGAGTTCTATGACGACAACTTGGCACCTCTGGGAATCAAATTCTCTGCAATTCTCTCTCCTGGAGAGAAGGCACATGAGCCTAACAACCCGCTTCTTCGGCTTAACAATTCTCTTTCAGCGCTCTTTAGCAGAATCCTATGCTCTCCCTCGTACAGGTACAAGTACGGTAATGGCAGCATGAAAGTCCAGATGACGGCAACGAGGTGAGGTGGGAAAATAACGATCGAATGGTGGATGAAAGAGCTAAAGTCCCCAAAACTTTTGTGCATGTTCCCAACTTGACACTTGTCATGTTGGAAACTACATGGGCCACACATGGGTTCCCTCACATGGTGATACGTTTTCTCATAGGGACTTAGGATAAAATGCATTATCCCCTACTTTAGACTTTAACTTTAGGAATATTGATAAAATATTCCTCTTTGGCTTAAGCCCCCTTAGCTTAGGCCCTTTTCTAGACTCTTAGCCCCCCTTTCCCATTCTAGTGGAGTTTAGCCCCCTTACTCTTCTTGTCAAGATGATTTGCATGCAATCATGTTTTCTTTCATTAATTTCAAGTGAAAATACACAATACAAAACAGGCTCATTGGCCAAAAGAGGTTCTTGGCTCACCAGCCTATACGTATACTTGTAATTACATTTCAACTGAGGTTCGGCGTAGGGGTATTACACAGCGAAATTGACAGCAAAAGATCTTGGTGTAAATGTGGTAAAAAACTCAAATGTTGGTTCGCTATACTTTTGGAGATATGCCCTGTGGAAGTTAGGGTTCCTGAATGCTCTTGAAATCAGTTTCAAACAGGTTACCTTGGCACTTTTGCTATAACTTATTTTTTGGAATGTTTCAAACCCTGAAATTTTGCAAAGATAGAGGAGAGATCTTGGTATATATGTAGTAAAAATCTTAGATGTTAGTTTGCTATACTTTCGGAGATATGCTCTATGGAAGTTAGGGTTCCTGAATGCTCCTAAAATCAGTTTCAAACAAGTCAGCTTGGCACTTTTGCTATAACTTATTTCCTGGGAGGTTTCAGACCTTGAGATTTTGTAGAGACGGAGGAGACCTACAGAAGTACCTCGGGTCAAAGTTTCAGAATCAGATTTGCAAAATTGGATACGTGGTATGTTGTACAAGTTCGTTCTTGGAAAGAGGCCCAAAACAGCAAGCTTTGGGAAAGTTGTCATTTGGAAATTCAAATTTTGGTCAAACCTGGTAAAGGCAAAAATAGTGAGCAAACCTGGTGAAGGCAGAAGCAGTGAGTAGACATGGTATAGGCAGAAGCAACAAGCAGACCTGGTGAAGGCAGAAATAGCAAGCAGACTCGATGAAGGTTGGTGCAGCTAAGAGATTGGTGTTTCTTGCTAATTTGGTGCTTAGCCGTGGGGATTGGTGTCTACGAAGATCTCTAAGAGATTGGTGTCTCTTGCTAAGTTGGTGCTTAGAGGTAAAGATTGGTGTCTCTGGTAGATTGGTGTCTACGAAGATCTAAAAGAGATTGGTATCTCTTGCTAAGTTGGTGCTTAGTGGTGGGGATTGGTGTCTCCAGTAGATTGGTCTCTACAAAGATTTGCAAGAATAGGTTGGTGCCTACCAAGATTTTTATCAGTGGGGATTGGTGTCTCCAATAGGTTGGTGGTTACAAATATTTGTAACAGTAGGTTGGTGACTACAAAGAATTATAAAGAAAAGTTTTGTGGTTTTCTCCCGAAAGGGTTTCCACGTAAATCTTGTGTTCCATGTTCTACAGTTAATATGTGATTGTTTTCTGATGGTTGATGAATGTTTGAAAAGGTAAAAAACTGTCTTACATTGGTTCACCCCCGCCCCTCTCAGTATAAGTGTTTGCTCAACACACAAAGCATGGAGGTTTCTTATGGATTCATGGATGAAGAAGAAGAACATCTACAGCCCTAGTTAATGTCAACATGGATGATAGATAAGGGGCAGGTGGTATATTGAATTTGAATGAGGCTACACATACCATCCTCTCACACATCTTCGTGAAGGTAAACACTTCAAACCAAACTAAAATTTCATGGAACAGTGGAAGTGTACATTTACTGGAACATAGTGCTAGAGGAATAGATCTGGTAAACCCTAATTCACATCTGTGTAAAGTGTGTCTAATTATGCAAATCATCATTAAATTATCTTTTGCTATTTATAGAAGTCACTTAAATTATTTAATTAAAGTGACGTCTTTTTATTAAAGTGACATTTAATTAATTAAAAGTACTTTATGTACTTAGTGACTTAATTAAATGAGGACCGTTGATCTCAAGATTAGATCTTGAGCGTTGATGAGCCTAGGTCAATGTTATAAAAAGACATGAAGGCAAAAGACAGACACATTCATTTTCACAGAGATCATTCAGCAGTGAATGAGGTGAAGGAAAATCAGCAATCTGATTTTCCAGACTGGCAAGGAATTTGCAGCAGAGAAATCAGCAGGAAGACAGCAGAATACCTCAAGAAGGAAGCCGAACTTTTGTAGAAGGGCTGCACAGATTTCTAGACAGCGGCAAAGTTAATTACAGGTGGCAGGTGTGAGCAGAACAGCCCACACGTGTGAATCCATACAGGCCATACAGCAAGTCTGAGGTTCGATTTTCTATGATTTTTCTTTTCCAGAAATTTTGTTTTCGTTGTAAAAGTCTCAGAGCCATTTTCCCCTCTGTGGGAGCTCCAGTAGGTTCAGGAAATATTGAATGAAGAACAGATTTTGTGGAGCAGAAATATTTTTGTGTATTGGGTGTTTTTGCTTTTCTCATTTTCCGCTGCAAGCAAGTAAAATAATTCCAGTTAGTGTTTAGATCTAATCTATCTGTTAAGATTTGTTAGTTTTATAGACTTTTACATAGAGCTCCTTGCTCTGAGAGAAAACAGCTACAGAAGTTCAGTACAGAGCATTTGAAGATCAGCCATGTCAGTTACTAGTGTAAAGGTCAAGGATCGTCTTGATGGGGTTTCAAGCTTTCTGCCTTGGAAGGCAAGGTTGACGCTGCTTCTTAAGGAGCAAGATTTGTGGGATACAGTGCACAGTGGTCTCCCAACTGTTGCACAGGGAGCACAGCAGGATCCAGCATTGGAGAAGAAGGATATCAAAGCACAGAGAGTGATCCTTGAAGTTGTCAAGGACCACTTGATCCCGCATGTGTCGGAGAAGACCAGTGCCAAGGAGATGTATGATGCCCTTGTATCACTTTTCCTATGTGATAACATGAATCGCAAGCTAATTCTCAAGACCAAGCTCAGAGAATGCAAGATGACCAACTCAGACATTGTCACCAACTACCATATGAGGATCACTCAGATACATGACCAGCTTGCAGATGTGGGAGAAGCAGTGTCAAATGCAGAGCTAGTAAATGTTGCTCTGAATGGATTCACCAAGGCATGGGAACCATTCATCACGGGTATTTGTGCCTGAGAGCATCTTTCCAACTGGGATAGACTTTGGGATGACTGCATTCAGCAGGAGACTCACATGCAGGCCAGCAAGCAGAGAGGAGGTGGAGGAGACGAAAACTTAGCCCTTGTCAACAAAACCAAGAAAGGGAAAGGGAAAGTCTTCGTCAAGAATGGTGACAGTCAGACAGAGGGACAGCAGTCTAGGCAAAAGAGAGACATGAGTAAGATCAAATGTTATATTTTCCATAAGAATGGCCACTTCGTTTCTCAGTGTCCACTAAGGAAAAAAAGCAAAGGCAAGTCGCATGCAACAGTAGCAGCAGAGACACAGTTGAGCGAACTTGCATCCAAGTTCGAGAATGACTGTTCATTCGTGTCATGCCTTTCCACCAATACCACTTCCAGAGGTACTTGGTACTTGGACAGTGGTGCTTCTTGCCACATGACAGACGAGCGAGAGTTGTGCAGCAGCTTTTCAAAGGGTGACTCAAGTGTCCATGTAGAACTTGACAATGAGGCCAAGTATGATGTGAGGGGACAAGGGAACATACAGTTCTAGCTGGGGTTAGGAGGATCCTTTGATGCACAAGAAGTATTGTATGTCCCTGACCTGAAGAAGAACATGTTGTCCATCTCAGTCATGGAGGACAAAGGTTATGAGGTCAACTTCCGGAGGGGGCATGTATTCATTCGCCGAGAGGGATCCAGTCCAGACACTGCATTGAGGATTGGAGTCCGGGACGGAAACCTCTACAGACTTCAGGGCCAACCTATTCAAGCATTGATGCACACCAGTGAGAGCATGTGTGATTTGTTGCACAGAAGGATGGGGCATCTCCATCACACAGCTCTACCATTGCTGAGAAAGATGGTGACTGGGCTTCCAGATTTTAGTCTGAATCATCATGCGGTGTGCGAAGGTTGTGCTCTTGACAAGAATGTGAAGGCATCATTTCCCAACAGTGAGACTCGATCCAAGGGCATCTTGGATCTGATTCATTCAGACATTGGCGGGCCTATGTCAGCGACTTCAGTGAAGGGCGCATCCTATTATGTGACCTTCATTGATGACTTCTCCAGGAAGACCTGGATCTACTTCACGAAGACCAAGGATGAGGTCTTCAGCCATTTCAGGGAGTTCAAATCCCAGGTGGAGAACATGGCAGGGAGGAAGATCAAGGTGTTGAGGACAAAAAATGGGGGTGAGTATACCTCCAGTGAGTTCATTGATTTCTGCAAGGAGGCAGAGATCAAGAGGGAGAAGACAGTGCCCTACAACCCCCAGCCGAATGGGATGGTTGAGAGGAAGAACAGGCCTATCATCACTACAATGAAGGCATTCATGATTAGAGTCTGCCATTATTTATGTGGATCGAGGCCTGCAACACAATTGTGTATTTGCAGAACAGGATCCCACACCGGAGGAGGCATTTACAAGCAGGTGACCTGAGATAGGACATCTCAAGATTTTTGGTTGTCCCGTCTACATCCACATTCCAATGGAGAAGAGGACAAAGTTGCAGCCCTCAAGGAAGAGGGGCATCTTGGTGGGTTACAGTGAGGATTCGAAAGCTTACAGAGTCTTCCTCACAGATTAGCGGAGGACAGTAGTGAGCCGAGATGTCAAGTTCGAGGAGAACTTGGCATCCAGGCATTCTCAAGATTTACCCACAGTTGCAAAGCGGCCACAGGAGGTGGACCCAAAGTATGAGACGAGAGCAGAGACTTCCACAACAAAGAGCCAAACTCCAGTGGAGCTGGAGGAGAAGCCAGTGCCTTCGACTTCATTCAAGAGGCCCAGGTGGTTTGAGAAGACCTTGTGGGATGCTCGGGAGCATGTTGAGCCTCCCAGTACCACATTCCGGGAGAGCAGACCTCCTCGAAAGTTTCCTACTTACATGGCTCTAATGACCAACATCATAGACTCAGAGCCCTCCAGCTATGAAGAGGCAGCCAATCAGCAAGTATGGCAAGATGCCATGGTGGAAGAGCACAACTCCATCATGCGTAATGATGTCTGGGAGATTGTGTCAAGACTAGAGGGGAAGTCAATTGGGACTTCCAGGCAATGTTGCCAGAGCGCGGAGCGAAGCGAGAGCGTTTTTAGGAAGCGGAGCGTCAGGAGCATCATTTTCAAAAAATCCTCGGAAGCGAATCATCCCAGAAGCGTCTATTATATGTATATATATAAATTTTTATATATATTGCGTTTATATTAAAAAAACATGCAGAAAGACAAATTAGCTGCAGAATGTATGAATACATGCATATTTGTACATTGTAACATTAAAATGGCATCCATAGTAGTAAGTAGTAGTACATCAATGATTAACCATTCGAGCATCAACCATATAGAATCTAACAATTACAAACTTACAAACCAACATACAAATTTTTAAGCCATATAATAGAAAGTAGACCATTAAGTTATGGAATGAAATCACTCATCTAGCAACTGTCAACAATAACATGAGTCATGACCAAATAGTTATGATTACAAAATAGGCCATCAACACTGAATTATGAAGATCGAAAGGTCCAAAACAATAAAGTTTAAACTGTGCTAGACTCTAGAGTCTAGTTGCTAAATGTTATGAATCTATCATCTATAGACTGACATGTAAAGTAATGAAGCGCCCCATAGAGCTTCCTGTCACTAAACCATTTTGTAACTCTCCCAGTCACACTTTTTTGCAACATCTTTGAAGTACAGGATTGGTTTCTTGGGTTAATTGTGCTAATCAATTTAAGGTAATTCGCACTTCCACTCTAATCCATAATGACTTAGCTTAATTGATTTTAGGGTTTCCCCCTAGGCCAGGGTAGTTTCCTAAGTCCTTAGTCTGAAGTCATAGAAACAGAGCCAGTGTAAGATCCATAGAGAGCAACTCTATAACATACCATGAGAGCAACTCGATAACAACATTTAGTACATATTTTTAGCACAGTCCACAATGTTCGATTACCAGATTTAAGTCATAGAATCATAGCTAAGGTAAAGTTCCACAAATGTTGTTAAAGAAATAAAAGAATAGAGCAAAAGGCCAGTCAGATTCATTAGGAAGCGCCCATTTTGCACCCCAGAGCGAGCTTCCGAAATCCGGAAGCGGGCTTCCGGAGAAGCTTCCATGGAGGATTCGCTCGAAGCGGGGTTCCGAGGGTGGAGCGGGGGGGGGGGGGGGGGGGGGGGGGAAGCTTCTGGTAACACTGCTTCCAGGTGGCTTTACAAGGTAAAGCATGCAGCAAATGGCAGTGTGGAGAAGCATAAGGCCAGGTTTGTGGCTCGCGGGTTTTCTCAAAGAGAGGGAGTAGACTATGAGGAGACTTTTGCTCCAATATCTAGGTACTCCTCTAATCGGGTAATCTTGTCGATAGCTTCTGAGATGGGTTGGAGCATTCATCAAATGGATGTAAAGACAACCTTCCTCAACAACATCATTGAGGAAGAATTTTATATTGAGCAATCGCGGCGGTTCGAGGCCTACAACAAGGATACACATGTATGCAGATTGAAGAAAGCGTTGTGTGGTCTCAAACAAACACCCAAAGCCTGGTACACCAGGATTGACAGTTATCTGCAGAGCATGGGCTTCACCAAGAGTGAGGCAGATCCCAACCTCTCACTTTTGTTGGTTGAATTTGAGGTCCTCACTCTAGTCTTGTACGTAGATGATCTCATTCTGATAGGAGCAGACAAATTGATTGCAGGTTGCAAATCAGAGCTAGCGTCAGAATTTGAGATGAAGGACATCATGCCAATACACTACTTCTTGGGACTTGAGATTTGGCAACGATCAAGCGAGATCTTCCTTGGACAGAAGAAGTACACTCTGGAGATCCTGAAGTGATTCAAGATGGAACATTGCAGACCGATGGCCACACTGATGGTGACCAACTTGACTCTTCTAACTCGGAGTTGGCAAATGGCAGGGAGTACAAGCAGCTTAATGGTTCATCGATGTATCTGGTCAACACTCAACCAAACATTTGTTTTGCAATCAACACATTGAGCCAGTTTATGGTGGAGGCAAGGGAGGTCCACTGGGTTGCTGCAAAACATGTGCTCAAATACTTACAAGGCACGGTAGAATATGGGCTACAGTATCTTGGTGGTGGTGGTGTCAGGTTGCAGGGATATTCAGATTCAGACTAGGTTGGCAGTGATACAGACAAGAAGAGCACCTATGGGTGTTGCTTCAGCTTGGGGTCCGCAGTTATTTCCTGGTTCAGCAAGAAGCAGACCTCAGTGGCTTTGAGTTCAGCCGAGGCAGAGTACATGGCATCCGGCTTGGCTAGTTGTGAGGCCATTTGGCTCCATAAGCTTCTTGCCAGATTGTTTGGACAAGATCTTGAGCCTACAGTGATTCACTGTGATAACCAGAGTGCATCAAGCTCTCGAAGAATCTAGTATTTCACTATAGGTCAAAACACATTGAGATCCGGTACCACTTCATCAGAGACAGAGTGCAGAAAGGAGCAGTGAAGCTCCTGTATATTCCTACAGAGGAGCAACTGGCAAACATATTCACCAAGCCTTTTGTAATGTCCCCACTTTTGGACATTATCCCATTACAGAGTGTTATGCCTACCAAAGTAGCCAGATATGGGTGACAGCGAGTTCAGGAGGTATTGAGGGGTTTTATTGGGCCGGACATGCATCGCTCATCATATTTCATCATCAGGATCCATTCCGCACAGCTTGGCTTTGGTTTCGTTGCATTCCGACGATTTCCGTAATTTTGAGTTATTTTGGGTCATAACTTAATTAAATTCACTAAGAAGGTTGTATTGGGCATAATACTTGGAGAAACCTCTTAGTGTAATAGCTCATCAGAATCGGGAGGAGGAGCACTACAGGACAGGATGATGAGAAGTGACTTTCAGTGGCCAGAGAAGCCATAAGGAGGTATAAGTCATTTTTTAGAGGTAAAATGGTTAATTAATTAATTAAAGGGATTTAATTAAGAGATAATAAAATAAAATAAAAGTCACAGGGGTAAAAAAGAGAGATAGGGGGCTCTATTCTCTCATTATGTTGTTTATCATTTTGATATCTGGCTTCTTGCTAGTGAGCCCGTGCACTTGGGGGTTTTGAAGGTTTTGACTGAACAAACCATAGAGATCAGCTCGGTGGTGAAAGATCCCACCCAACCTAGTCCAAGCTTGGTCACGGAGGTGAAAGATTCCACCCTCACCATTCTACATCAGTTCTATCTTAGTTATGGGTGGATTCTACAGGAGTTACAGGCTCAGAGAGAGGTAGTGCACAGCTTCAGGGGGTTTCCAGCAGGAGGGTGCACCATCTTGAGGAGAAGAGTTCGATCTAGGCAGAGGAGAAGGATTCTGAGCAAAATGACTTCTGGGTATTCTTTGTATGGCCTAGGACGCCTTTTCTAGCCTTTTCCGGAGGAGTTGGAGCTTGGCACGAGTTCTAGAGAAGGAGGGCGCACTGCAGATAGAGGATTCAGCCATTTGGGGGTCTAGATCTTCATCATTCAGCTTGAAACTCAGCCAAGGGTTTTCTAGTGGCCCGATCTACAGTTTGGTAGCTTTCTTAGAGGATTTGGAGGCCATTCTCAGAGAGGTTGAATTCTTGATCTTTATTAGAATTAGGGAAAATTGAAAACAAAAATTCTTTTAAAATTTTATGTTCACTAGATCAGCGTAAAGAAGAAGAGATATAAACAGATCTGGAATCAAACAAAATTTCTAAGTATAAAAATTAAACTTAGCTTACCTCCTGATTCAATGATAGATGTACCTACTACATGTGTGTATGTACGCCACTGTAAATATGCTTAGAATTTAGTTTAGGTTCCTGGATCAAACCTCTAGGGTTTGATCTCTGTCAATGTGGATTGTGGGACAGTTTTTCCAATGATAGAGATCCCCAAAAGAAACAGCAATAATATCACTATCTTCCAAGTAGCTAACAGCAATAACAATAGCAGAAAGAACCCTCCACAAAACAATGATATAGCATAGGAAAGAACTAGACAGCAATTTGTCAGACCCTCCACAAGCAAACAACAAACCCTCAGCTCAAGAAAACTGGACAACAAATGATAAAACCCCCATAGGGTCCTTAGCACACCATGTGGCAACCAGAAGAAGGAGCCGCGGCCTACACAGCAAGATATCAGTCCAGAGAGGAGGCCGCGGAACCTAGAAGGCAGATCTGGCACTCACAAACAGGTCTGGCAACTAAGGGGAGACAACTTTGTGAAAGAGAACAGGTACGGCAGCCCTTGGGAGGCACCTTTGTGCAAGAGACCAGGTCCGACAGCCCTTGGGAGGCACCTCTATGCAGGAGACCAAGTCCGGCAACCCTTGGGAGGCACCTCTATGCAAGAGACCAGGTCTGGCATCCCTTTGGAGGCACCTCACAGCTCAGAGAAACAAATCCAGTAATCATACATCAGCATACCCTAAAGGAGAAGCTTCCAACCAACACAAAAATCTCAGATCTGAAATTGATAACCAGAAGAGAGGCTGCACCAATCAAAGGAGAGTAGTCGTTGAGGTAGCTGCAGCAAGGAGAGAGAGGAGAGAGTGAGTGTAAGTCTTATTTATAGTTACGGAGAGGGGTTAGGGTAATTAGAATTATAATTAAATATTGACATTTAATTAATATAAATATTAATTAATGTCAATTAATATTAATATAATTTATAGAAACCCTCATAAAATAAGACCCCAATCACATAAAACAAGAGGGAAAGCAAAACAAAGGGGTGTCTGTTAGGACAAAGTCAAGGGGGGGTCCATAATGGCAAAACATGTCCACATGAGTCTCACAGTGACCTATTAACTATATCATCACTGCATAAGAGGGTGCATCAACAATGTGGACATGTCCATCTTCATAAGCACTCCTAGGTCTCATGGACCATCCCGGGAAAGAGGAAGGGGATCACACATCAGCACATCTTGGTATTACACCAAGATCTACCTGATCAGAGACCAGGTTGCCCCAGAACACATCTGGGGGCCCTAGAACATATCTAGGGTCTTATCCACCAAGGTACAAGACCAAGGATCAACCCATGCATTAGGCAAGGGTTCCCTGGAACACATACAGGGGCCCTAGAACACATCTAGGGAATTATATCAACCACAAAAGGAACACATCCAAGGATCAATCCTAGCATTGAGCAAGGATTCCCTGGAACACATCTAGGGACTTATATCAACCACCAAGGAACATATCCAAGGATCAATCCAAGCACTGAGCAAGGATTCCCTGGAACACATCCAGGGGCCCTAGACACATCTAGGGACTTATTGCTTGGTTCAAGACCAAGAACCCCAGTCATATACTGGGGGCCCTCACTAGGGTCTTTTGCCATGGCTCACACTGCTTAGTCTCATACCAAGAAACCCCAGGAGTGTGTTGGGGGCCCTAGTCCATAGCTAGGGTCTTTTCCATCCTCCGGAGAATGGCTCTTGCAGCTGCATTAATTTCAACAATCTTCTACAGTCAAGAGGGGCGCATTATGCCTAGAGAGAACACCACATGATAGCTCGGGATTGAGTTGGATCATCTGGGTTTTTGGTCTACAGCTTGGAGAGGCTTTTGGAAGCCTGGATCTTCATCTATCTTGTATCTTGGAGGCTTTATCAGCCATACACTCTATTATCTTATTTGTATTCCAGATCTGTTCCATCTTTGTATGAGATCAGCTATTATTATAAATAAATCAGATCTGAGATATTTATGGCTATTTCTTGCGTTATTGATCTTGCATCTTATTGAGTACATTCCATTGTTACATTGCTATCATTTACTTGCTGCAAACACACAAAGAACCACCATTATAAACCCTAGCGCAACCTAAAAGATTAAAATCAGCAAAGTGTTTGACAAAATGCCACAACCAGAAAACTCATAAAATTGAATGAAAAAACAAATGTTCCAATCAGATTTGGTTGGGAACATTACACCTTTGGTCAAAGGCAAGTTCGTTTGGTTCAGAGACAAGCTTGGGGTGGTGGAAAATACCTTCCTCACTAAGAGGGAGTGTTAGCGTTTGTAGCGCTGGACAAGTATTTCCATAAGTGTGTCTAATTATGAAAATCGTCATTAAAGTATTGTTTGCTATTTATAGAAATCACTTTAATTATTTAATTAAAGTGACGTTTTTTTATTAAAGTGACATTTAATTAATTAAAAGTACTTTTTTTTCCTGAGAATACAGCAAAGGAAACCCCGAGTACTTCCCCACATTTCGTGGATGGTAAACGGGGTAAACCGTTTGGCTTGATTACGGGCCTAACCCGGTGGGGACATCAAGTGAGGCCCTAAACAGGCTCCTAGCCAGGATTCGACCCCGAAACCTCATTCGAGCAAACAACGGCACTCATCCACTTGAGCTAACCCACCGAGCTTAATTAAATTTTTTTCCTAGGAATACAGCACGGGAAACCCCCGAGTACTTCCCCACATTTCGTGGATGGTAAACAGGGTAAACCATTCGGCCTGATTACGGGCCTGACTCGGTGGGGACATCAAGTGAGGCCCTAAACAAGCTCCTGGCCAAGGATTCGACCCTAGAACCTCATTCGAGCAAACAACAGCACTCATCCACTTGGCTTAATTAAAAGTACTTTATGTACTTAGTGACTAAATTAAATGAGGATCGTTCATCTCAAGATTAGATCTTGAACGTTGATGAGCCTAGATCAATGTTATAAAAAGACATGAAGGCAAAAGACAAAGACACATTTATTTTCACAGAGATCATTCAACAGTTAATGAGGTGAAGGAAAATCAGCAATCTGATTTTCCAAACTTGCGAGGAATTTGCAGCAGAGAAATCAGCAGAAAGACAACAGAATACCTCAGCAAGGAATCTGTACTTCTGCAAAAGGGTCGCACAGATTTCTAGACAGCGACAGAGTTAACTACATGCCGCACGTGTGAGCAGAACCCTTGTTTTAAAAACCGTCAAACCGAAACCGGAACCGGCCAGTTTGACCGGTTAGATGTGCTACCGGTTTGAACCGGTCGGTTCGGTACCGAACCAGCCGGTTCAATACCAAACTGGTCAGTTCCATCATAAACTAGCCGATTTGGTTCGGTTCTCTTGTAGCGGGCCCACGGACTTCAAAAACCTCTATTTTTTTGCTAAAAGATAACCCTAACCTCCTCTAAACCCTAACAGCAGCCTATATAACTCTATCACTCCCCTCTAAGTGCTTCACACCTCTCTTATTCATCATTTGGGAGCATTTGGGTTTTGGAGCAGCATTGATTCTTGAAGAACAGCATTGAGAAGCTTATTGGGCAAGTGTTTTGGGCAGTTTGTGGTGGATTTGGCATCTCAACTAAGAGGCTGTAGTTCATCTTCAAGTTTAGAGGAGTTGGATTAGAGGTATGTTCAAAATTTTCCACTCTTTTTTTTTCCATCTTAAATCTTGATTGTTGAATGTTTGAAAGTTTGAAACTTAGTAAGAGTCTAAGACAAGGTTCCTTCTTTGCATTTTCAGATTGCTTGCATTGTGCAAATTCCACCTTTGATTTAACCTTTGAGTTTGCATTTACAAATTTACAATGGCCCCAAAAACTAAAGATGTCGCATGGGTTCATGTTGAGGTGATTGAAGGTCTAATGTATTGCAAGTATTGTCAAAATGCATCAAGGGGGGGGTGTGGCATTCATAGGCTGAAAGAACACTTGGCTGGTGTTAGAGGCCAAGCTAAATCATGTGAGGCACCATTGGATGTTATTGGGCCTATTAGAGAAGAGATGAAAAAGGTACTTCATGACTACCAAGAAGAAAAGGCTAGGGAAAAAACTATACAGGCTGAAATAGGGAGGAAGAGGGCAATGAAGGCAGCCAACCCCACTTTTGATTATAAGGACTCTCCATCTATTCATTCTACTGGTGTTAGAAATAGAGACCCCTTTCATTATGTTCCTCCTCCCCTTGAAAGTGAAAATACCATGCATCCGCCTAAAAGTAAAAAGAGGAATACCATCCAAAGCTATTTCACACCTCCCCCCACTTCTAGCTCTGACAATGCCAATGTTTCTCAAGTTCAACCCACTCAGTTTCATCCCACCTTAGATGACCATTGGAAGAAACAATATAGAGAGATTGCTTATGAGTACATAGTTAGATGGTGATATCATGCTGATATCCCCTTCAATGATTTCCGCTCACCATATTACCAACCTATGTGGGATGCCATTATTGCTTGTGGTAGGGGCTTCAAAGGCCCTAGTATGCATGATTTGAGGGGATCTCTTTTGCACAGAGAGGTCGAATCCATTGAAGAATACTTGATAGATTTCAAAGTATCATGGGCCAAAACAGGATGTACCATCATGTGAGATGGATGGAGTGATGGAAGGAACCGTACTATCATAAATTTCCTTGTATCTTGCGCACAAGGAACCATGTTTTTGAGATCAGTTGATGCATCTGATAGGGTCAAAGATGCAAACTTGTTGTTTGAGCTATTAGATGAGGTTGTTATGGAGGTGGGGGTGGCCAATGTTGTTCAGGTCATCACAGATAATGCCTCTAACTATGNTCTTGCTGGGAAGATGTTAGAGGAGAAACACAAAACCATATTTTGGACCCCATGTGTTGCACATTGCATAGACCTCATGCTTGAGGACATTGGCAAACAAGAATGGATCAAAAACACTATAGAGCATGCCAAAAGCATCACAAAGTACATCTACAACCACTCATGGGTTTTGAGCCTAATGAGGAAAAACACAGAGAAAAGAGAACTTCTTAGGCCTTCCATCATAAGATTTGCAACTCACTTCTTGACATTGCAATCTATGTCTTCCCAATCAAATAACTTGCAAAAGATGTTTGCATCTGATGAATGGAATGCATCTCAGTGGGCCCGTAGACAAGATGGCAAAGACACCAAAAAGAAAATTAATGATCACACATTTTGAAAAAAAGCAGCAGAAATTGTGAAAATTACCGAGCCACTTGTTAAGGTGTTGCAGCTAGTGGATGGGGAAAAATTGGGCATGGGTTACATTTATGAGGCTATGGATCAGGCAAAGGAGCAAATAAAGGCAGCATACAAGGATAGAGTGACCAAGTATGGGCCTATTTGGGACATCATTGATCGTAGATGGAACAATCAACTCCATCGCCCTATACAAGCAGTGTTGAAATAATGTAACTACAAAGAGTATTCTAATTATTATTTGATATATTGTTCATCGGATCAATCCCCATTGTGGATTGATCTTGTCGGCTATTGTAATAGGACCAAATCCCCTTTTGCGGATTGGTCAAATGTTAATTATAATAAGCAGAATAAGAAGTCGGCCCCAACAGATATTAAAGAGGCCCCAGAATGTAATTAAGGTGGTTATAACCACCCAGTGGGAGAAGTCGGCCCTGCCAATGAAGAGACACTTCACACATGCCAGTCTAATATAAATAAGGAGGCTAGCGCCTCACTTAGACACACAACTCACTTGCTCATTGAGAGACAAGTTTCATATCTACTGTTGGAGAAGAAGGAGAGAGAGTGGTGCATATCTGGGAGAGGACTTTATGTATTAGTTTAAGAGATCTCTTGGCATTGTATTGGCTATCTATATTAAGGAAGTTTTGTTGGGTTTTCTTCCCCTAGAGGGTTTCCCAGGATAAATGTTTTGTCTCTTGTGATTGTGTACTTCTCAGTGATCTTGGATTATGCTATTGTTATCTAATGAAATGCAAAGAACTATAATAATGACTTAAACATTAACATGGGATCAGAGCCAAGCTGAAGGAAGCATCTTTCACAAGTGAAAAACGTCACTGTTGTCGTATATGAAAATTAGGGCTTTTTGATGGTGAAGTTTTTCAGCCCCAAAACCATCTACAAAAGTGTGCCCTCCCCTAAGGATCACTTTGGCACTCTCAACGCACCTTTTCAGTGGTTGGATCTCCCGAAAAGTGAAACCCTAGTTCACAAAGTACCAGAAGTACCAGAAAACCAGTGTACCATAAGTACTAGAAGTACCAGAGTACCAGAGGTACCAAAAGCACCAGTCCAGAAATCCGCAGATCAAGTTTGGAGGAGCAAAAGTTGGATTTTCTCAGATCCAAACACACCAGGCTACTCGCCTCAGCCAAGCGCACCTCCTGGTAAGTTCAAATTTTGATTTTGAACACTTTCATTTTTTGGTCATTTTCCTAGCTCCAGGTAAAGATGTCTGCAAGCGTTAAGCTTGTTGACAAGTTAGAAGGAGTGGAAAACTTTCGTGCCTGGAAGTATAGGATTGGCCTCATTCTTGAAGAGAATGACCTAGCAAGATTCGTCAAAGAAGAAGTACCGGAACCCGCCGATGCTGCAGAAAAGGCAAAGCATCAAAAGGACACAATAAGGGCCAAAAGAATCATTGCAGATTCAATCAAAGACCACCTGATTCCTTAGGTGTCATCTAAGAAGACTCCGAAAGAAATGTTTGATGCCTTAACCAGACTATATGAAGGAAAGAACACAAACCGGAAGATGAATCTAAGAACTCAATTGAAGAATACAAGGATGCAGAAAGGAGAAATGATTCAGGAATACTTCTCCATAATCTCAGAATTCAAAGAACAGCTAGAAGCTATTGGAGATACCATAGACGAAGACGAACTCATAATGACGGCCCTAAATGGTCTCACAAGACCTTGGGATGCATTCATCCAAACGATATGTGCCAGAACGGAGAAACTGAAGTTTGATAGTCTATGGGAAGAATGCATCCAAGAAGAAACAAGAGTAGCGAATCGTGAAGCGTTACTAGCAAGAGATGATGATCAAGTCCTAGCTACTCACACCAAAGGAGGAAAGAAGAAACCCTACTTCCAAAAGGAGACTCATAAAGAGCCTCAACAGTCAAACAAATTCAATCATAAAGAATATCATCCAAGGAGATTTCAGAAGAAAGGACTACGAAAGGAAAGGGACTACTCATCTGTACAATGCTATCATTGTGACAAGATGGGACACATTGCGAAGTTTTGTCCAGCCAGACGAGAAGAATACAAGAGAAAACATAAGAGGCTCCATGACCATGTAGTCGAAGATGAAGAGCCACCCACAAAGATGATAAGAGAGCAAATCAAAGACCATGTCTTGATCTCGGCCCTCTCAGGATCTGTAACACTCAGAGAGGACACTTGGCTCATTGATAGTGGTGCATCCAAGCACATGACGGGACAAAGAAACATTCTCTCTTGTATCTCAGAAAAGAAGTTTTCTCATAAAGTGACACTTGGAGATGATTCCCAATATCCCATCAAAGGAGTGGGAGAATCAAACAATACACTGAATTCAAGGAATTCACTAAAAATGAAGGACGTACTATATGTACCAGGCTTGAAGAAGAACCTACTCTCCATTTCAGCTTTAGAAAAGAAAGGCTTCAGAGTTGCCTTTATAGATGGAGAAGTTCTTATGTGGGCTAAAAGAAAAACCTTAAATGAAGCAATCATCATTGAAAGTGAAAAAAATGGCTTGTATAAACTAAAGGGTCACTCAGAGGCTACCATGACCCACACCATTGAAAACTCATGTGAACTTTGGCACAGAAGGTTAGCCCACGTCAACTACAAGGCACTACCGTACATATGCAAAGCAGTCACAAGTTTACCAGAACTCAAAGGTGACCATAAAGGCATATGCAATGGATGTGCACAAGGGAAGAACATCAAGAACCCGTTTTCGAAGAGGGACAGCAAGACAGAAGGAGTCCTAGAACTCATCCATTCAGATGTATGTGGCCCAATG
>ML781850.1:734409-764972 GCA_009831015.1 Picea engelmannii | reverse complement strand
CGATTCAGATCCTATTGTGTTGGATGATGTTGATCCAACTTCAGATTGGGTAGCGGAGACTCACCCACCAGAGTTTGATGTTGACTATGATTTGGAGGTGGAGTTAGCAGGGCAGGTTCAGATGGATGCAGATCCACTATTAGGGCCCTGCAGTCCGATTCCAGTGTCAGACATGGCAAGCACTAGTGGAACTGCAGGTAGGCGTAGTTGTATACCTCGTGTGCCTCATCGCGGTCGTACTCGTACTACTACAACTAGTGCAACTTCAGAGCGTGTAGTCACAAATGTCCCTGATGGTGATGAGTCTGAAGCCGAGTTCGAGTCCGAGTCAGAGATAGATGATGATGTCAAGGGCGAGGATGCCCATGCCATTTCTAATTCTAACAGTAGTGATGATAGATCATTGATCATGTTGATCAATGAGATAGTGACTTGTAGTCTTGACTCTTGCTAGTATGTTTTTTGTTGTTGTGGTCTATAGAGGACCGAGGCCATTTAGAGCCTCCTTGATTATGTATTTATGTTCTGATCTCTAGATATGTATTGCACTTGGTGCCATTTTGATATATTCATGAGCATACTTTGGATATGTTGTCTCTAATTGTCTCTAATGCTTTGGAAACATGATTTAAAATCTTAAAAATATACTTTTTTCGTTAAAATTTAAATACTTTATGTATTTTTTTTAAAACCGATTCATTGAAACCGGTTCGACCGGTTCTGATTCCGGTTCAGGTTGGACCCTCGATCGGTTCCGGTGCTGGTTTCAGTTTTTAAAACTATGAGCAGAACAGCCCACACGTGCGAGTCCATACAATGTCGTACGAGTCCGTACAGGTCCATACTTCTGCAAGGCGTACAGCAAGTCTGAGGTTAGATTTTCTGTGATTTTTGTTTTCCTAATATTTTGTTTTCGTTGTAAAAGTCTCAGAGTCATTTTCCCTTGTGTGGGAGCTCCAGTAGGTTCAGAAAATATTGAATGAAGAATTGAGTATGTGGAGCAGAAATATTATTGTGTATTGGGTGTTTTTGCTGTAGGAATTATGAGCAGCAGAGTAACAAATAATAACACAGAAATCATCATAAGAACGCAAATATATACACAAAACTCACATATTCATTAATGTACAAAATAATGATACATCTCTCTTACACACAATACATTCGTGAGGCCTCACAATATAGCATTGAGGTTCTCATAACGAGATGTCCAATATAGCATAACAATCTCCACAACTATCTCCATAATATCTCAAAGAATATCTCCATCCCTAACTTCACTCATTGTCCTCATCTTTGATCATACGTAGACTTCTAGAATAAGTCTACTTACATTAATAATAATTTCATCATATAATTATCACAAGTATGAATTATTCCTTCATAATTCCCCTTAATGAATACTTGTGATTCAAACCGGATATATGAGTTGTCTTCATTTGTGTGTTTTGTATTCTGCATCACCTTTAGTCTTATGCATCCTCTCTGCATCATCTTCATTCTTCTTCATCTGCATTTGTTTCTTCATTTGTTTCTTCATTTGACGTTGTCTTCTTAACTATATCTGAGTCAATCATTTGAACTGCATCATCTTCATATCAAGGATTTCTAGCTTACCCTTGACCTTTCCATGGGTTTTCTATGGCTTACCCTCAACCAATACATCATATCCTGGGTTTTCTCAGCTTACCCGTAACCATTACAAACTCAAACTGGTTTCACATTGTCACGAACCATTCATTACATCAAGTGGTTTCAGTTGGACCACAAACTTACATCTGACATTACAAAGTGGTTTTTGGGTTACCACGAACCAATAAAATGCTTCAAATCAATGACTCAATAAACTGACAACTCTTTCTTAAACATGTACAACTGACTTTAATGACAACTAACCTTTGGGGGACCAACTAACTCATGAACTTTATATGGGAGATATTGTCGTACATTTGAACACTTCAACCTGTAAAATCCTTTCAACATGAACATAACATTTTTCCATTCATGGACATCCATCCACATTGTACTTGTATATGAGGCTTTGAAATTTCTTTGTTCCAACACTTTTGATTATCATGATTTTTAAGACCACAAATATTGCATGGATATAAATTCCAACATTCTTCTTTGGCATGTCCTGCTCTTCCACACTGACTGCAACATTCTTTCTTCTTATGCTCATGCTTTTTTATTTAGTTGGATGTTGTGGTTGTTGCACCAAGTTCACTACTTTCGCTGCTACTTGTAGATGATTCATTTGTTGTCGATGATTCTGCTTTCACAAATTTGATGTCGCCATTGCTTGTGTTGCCTTCATAACCAAGGCCTTCATTTATTGGTCTTACATATACTTGTATGGGTTTCTGAATACCTTGAGAATTCTTTCCTAAACCTTTACCATCATAACCCATTTTATTCAAAAGTTTTGAACCTACTCCCTTGGTATGTTTTTCAAAGAAACCTATTTCAACATCATCACTATCATCAGGATCATCATCATTTTGAGTATCATCATTTGGAACATCATTTGGAGCCTCCGAACAAGAGAGAGATATATGTACATCAACATTATTATCATCAACCAGAAAACAAGAATCACCCGAACTATCAATCTTCTGAATCAAGTCACTAGTATCACACATTGCATCACACTTTACTTTTTCTTGTTGCAGTTGTTTGACTTCATTTGCGAGTGCTGACAATACATTCTCCTTTGCCAATAGTTCTTGTTGTAGTGATTCTATCAATTTGTCCTTTTGATCTTCAATTTTAAAAATATCATCCATAAATTTATCTAATGATGTCAATTTTTCTTCTAGTGTGTCAATGCGTTTTGTAGCAGAGCAAACAAATTCATTATAGAGTTTATTGCCTCATGTCCTGAATTTTGCAACTTTTCCAATTATTGTTTGATTTTGTTTTTGTAATCTATCTATTTCTTGCAAAGCATCTTCAAGGTCTTATTGTAATAATTCAATTTCTTGATTAGTGGTTTGAAGTCTTTTTCCTCCTTTGCCCATTATGAATTGTGGAATCACGCTCGCTTGTAATCACGCTCGCTTGTTGAAGAATAAACATAATAACCAGGGTGTCGGGTACAACCGATCATGCACCCTTCTTTCAAACAACAACAATAATATTTGGGTGTCGGGTACAACCAAACATGCACCCAGAAAGTTCCACTATAGCAACACTTGAAACTTTGTTCTCAAATAGAAACTTTTACAAGACTTCAATGACAGGTTCACCTTTTAATTCAATGATGTGATTTGACTTTGACTCATTACACCCAAAATCTTCTAATCACACTTGCAGTTGTTACCTTACATTTGTTTTTCATAGATAAATCCACATGACAATTTAATGAGCTTATGAAAACAAATACCTCCTTATCCTATCATATGAGAGCATGTCAAAGTTCATTTCTGAGTGAACTTACATGAAATACACCAGCGAAAATAATACACACAATTCCTTCACCTACACCAAGAACTTGCATACACACAATTCCTTCAGCTACACCAAGAACCTACAACTCTTTCCTTGTCTTCTTCCCTTCATAACGACTTCCATATTAGTCTTCCTTGTTATAGGCAGTGATTCTCCATCATACAGTCAACACGCTTCCTTTGATTTGGCAATGACAGGTCAATTCAGTTGGAGATATTCCGAATACAAACAATGTTGTACTCTATTCTTCTTCATGCATAATAGAGATTTCTCTTTCATCTACAATCCACTCCACTTTACACAACCACAACATTACTTCAATTGTTCACAAATCAAACTGATCAAACGACGGGTCAATCTCGGGCAACAGATCTCCACGATGGCACAACAATGAACTGGCAAATGTTGGTACAGTTCTCAACTCGATGCAACAAGACTATCCATGCTCATCTTCTTTTTCGTGAGGGTATTACACGGATCCAAGCAGCTATTCCTTTGCTTCTCATTTTCTTTGACGTAAATGGAGTTTCTATGGTTGTGGTTCTACTCTCTCTTGGTGACAACAAATCAATGAACAAAACAACAATTCTCAACGATTCTCTTTCCTCTCACGAGGCGTACGAACCAGCGCGGGCCCTTCTCCTTCAGCAATAAAAAATAATATTGTTTCCATCTCTCACGTCGAGTTCACCATTTCCTTTCTCTCCTCGGCAATTTATTTTACATCCTTTATGATTGCACTATGCTACTGTAGATCTAACTTTAAAAAAAAACAATATTCAAGAAAGCAAGAAGATAGTGATGGACGCAAACATTTCTTCTTGAAGAAGTGCACCATGCCACTGAACCTCGAGGCTTGCTCCACGCAATTTGTTGGCTCCTCGTGCCTCAACTCTTCACATGCAGCTCCACAACTCCTCCTTGTGCCTCAACTCTCCCTTTAATGAACCCGCTGAAATATATTATTTCTCTCCCGTGTAGGTTCCATGCACTGCAAATCCAATTTTTCCATGATCTCTAGAATTTATTTAATCTATTGCTCTGTGACCAAATCGCTACACAATTTGGTTTCCATGAGAATGTTTCCTTTGTCAATCGAAAAATTAACCAATGATCTGATCTCTACTTCCACGTCGTCCAAACTTTGAGCAATCTACACTTTAGCAGCTAATTATCAACATCAGTAATCTCTCAGAGCCTCTCACCTTCGCTCATATACTTCCGGACACGAGGGCACATTGTTGTGGCATCGGCCATTCGTATAATTCTCGGGCAACACGACAGGACTCGACCGCGCGACCTTCAGCAGAAACTTGACAACAATCCCCATAGGAACTGGCTGCGAGATTCAAACCTGCGACCTCGAAATGATCTCTTCATATGATTGCAGATACAATGCAATGGATCCCTTAATGCGCCTCTTCTCCACGCACAAGGCAGCAGACCCTCTCTTCAAATGACACACTCTTGTAACGGTGGCAGTTCACAACGCTCAGAACTCGAATCAACAACAGATACATAGTCTTCTCCACTATGCGCATGATTCAATAGCAACGACACTACTTCCTGGAAGCAACTCAACAAGCAGTGGCAACGATTTGATGCTGCGATCTGTCCCTTGACAAACAAATCAATACACATAATCACTCAAAAACTCTTCACTCAGAAATTAGATTATTCCTCTACTCTCCACATGATCCTGGGCACTCCCGTGAGGGAGTCAAGCCTAAGCCTTCGCTCTGATACCAAATGTAGGAATTATGAGCAGCAGAGCAACAAATAATAACACAGAAATCATCATAAGAATGCAAATATACACACAAAATTCACATATTCATTAATGTCCAAATAATGACACATCTCTCTTACACACAATACACAAAATAATGACACATCTCTCTTACACACAATACATTCGTGAGGCCTCATAATATAGCATTGAGGTTCTCATAACGAGATGTCCAATATAGCATAACAATCTCCACAATATCTCCATCCCTAACTTCACTCATTGTCCTCATCTTTGATCATACGTAGACTTCTAGAATAAGTCTACTTACATTAATAATAATTTCATCATATAATTATCACAAGTATGAATTATTCCTTCATTTGCTTTTCTCATTTTCCACTGCAAGCAAGTAAAATCATTCCAGTTAGTGTTTAGATCTAATCTATCTGCTAAGATTTGTTGGTTTTACAGACTTTTACAAATACCATTCTAGAGGGCAAATCAAGGTTAAAGGATGAAGTGACTGCTCTAGGAACAATCTCCTCAAAGTCTCTCATGGGGACAAAAGAAGAAATGTATCAGGATTAGTGAGACAAGACCAAACCTGATCTTGGGGGAGAATATAGTTTTGGATCAAGTATTGGAGATGGAAAGCAAAACCCTTGTAGGGAAGTTCTTTGGTAAATTAAGCTTAGAGAAATTTGTGGGTCATTGGATTGAGGAGAACTGGACACCAATGTTAGGTTAGACCCCTCTCCATCATTTCTTGTAAGAGGATGGTTAGCCTTCACTTTTAGAACATTGGAGGACTCACTCGTGATAGACAAAAATAATGGTATTGGGGTTCAACAGTGCTATCTCTAAAAAAATGGTCCCATCTTTTGATCCCAGGAAGGAATCCAATTCAAAACAACCTATATGGATCAAAATTCCAGTCCTGCTAGAATTGTGGTCAGAAAAGGTGTTGATGGCGATAGGAAATTGTCTTGGCACATTTGTTGATTTTGAAGGTTTAGAGACTTAGCCGAAGAGGTCCCCAAGAAGGAGTTGAACATTGTATTAGCCTCTTTCCATTAGGACAAGAGCCCAAACATACAAGCTCTGAATTGTATGATGATGTTCACCTTGATTTTATGGGTGTTTAGTAGTCTTTCATGATAATCACTTTTTGATATAACATTGTATAATATATAAATATCATAATCACTTTTTAATATAATATTCTATAATATATAAATATCAGTTATCAATTTTTAATATCTTAATTGTAATTGTTTTAAAATTTTCTATGTATCTTTAAAAATCGTATAACAATGACTACATATGTATCCTATTTCATGAAATTATGAAAGTGGTCATTCCAAAGCCCATCTATTTCGGAAATATGCACCCATTCCCCCAATCCAGGTGGCATAAAATTAAACAGAAAATAAAAACTTCTCACCCTCCTGTAGTGCAGCCATCATATAATTGTACTGGAAGAAAAACAATGATCAAGCAATTATATAATTCTCAAAGCCACCAATAGCTGCAAGCTTTCATGCAAACGAAGGTTTTGTTTAAAAAGAACATGAGACCACAGAATAGCTCATTTAAAGTAAAAGAAATAGCAGATATCTGACCGTCAAGCCAATATGTAGAGTTCTATAATAAAATAAAGTGCTCTCTCAAAGATGAAACCAAATACTTATAAAGGTCAGGTGCAGATTTCAGAAAGATGGTCTACAATGCAAAATCAACATTGTTGTATTTAAGATGCTAGTACAACCTGTTCCTTGTTCGCAATATTTGCAATTTCCAAGACTATTGCTGCCAAGTTACAATAGGTGCAGGAATCAAAGGGCAAACCAAGTACCTGCACAAATTCTGATGGAGCTTGTCTTGAAGATCAATAAAGCTGTTATACCTATCTTCATCAAATGTGATTCCCCTCAATACGGCACAAACAATAAAAGGTCGTATCAAGGATGTCTGCCACCATAAACAAATTATGAGATAATAAGAATTAGGACACTGTTTTCTAAATATTTGGGAATTCCATCTTCATACCTCAGGTTTTACATGCATCTTCAGCATAGAATTGACTGGTAGGTCCAGAACTTTATAGTGAGGAACCTCATCTTTGCCAATAAATATGCGTAAAGCTTGAGCAAGTCCTTCCAGACATAGTAGATCATAGCTGCAAAAACAGAAAAGAGTATCCTCAGTTTAAACATTCTTTGTTCTTGTTAAATCCCACATAAACAACCATCTATGGTTGATAAAGTTTTTTAAAGGCTCTATTTTTAACATTGGCTTTTTAACAAGTGCAAGGAGGATCAAATAAAAAGCACGGTTTCCAAATTCTGCGCAAGATGTTGCCTTGAAGTAGTTGGTAACAAAGACAAACATATCTATCCTCAAAATTTCATGAAACCTTCAGCTGTCTAGGCTTCCTTCAATCAGCAGTACATATGTAAAAGGTCCCTATATGTGCTCAGAAGTTAATGGCTCGGATTCAACATTATTTCCAATAGAATAATCTGGATACCAAATGACTTACAGGATACTATATGTCGACGCCAGATAATGGTTATGGGATACAACTTGGAAAGCAATTACAGACAGTTTCATTGAGAGGCCTGCAAAAATTTTGAAATTGCTTTGCTATAGCATTGAATTCTACTAGGCTCTGCTGTTAAACGAGTGGAGACAGGCAAAGGAAAATCTCATTGTCCATCTTGGAGCAACTACACTGGAGGAAAAAAAGTGCAGCAAGAAGTGTTAACACAGCTACACTGCAGGCAAAAGGAAAACATTTTACAAATTGACATTATGTCTTTAGTGAATCTGTGACATATATATGCAAAATAATAGGGTCCAGCTAGAATGACAACATCTCATTATACCATTATACCATTGAAGCAATCAGAATTCCATTCTACTGCTGAAGCATATATCTGAGTTACTAGGATACTGATAGTGGTATGGATATCCATACTATTGCCACTTTCAATGCTTTCTAGGCTGCAAGAACCTAAAAATTGTTAGATAGATTGCGTCAAACATGAGGCTATAACTGACATGCATGTACATGATAAAAATTCTCGCACAAAGGGAGCTCTATTTGGTCGACAAATCAAGTCTAATTATGGTTGTGAACTTGATGGAGTCTGAGGAAGAGCAGCTCGTAGACTATTCAGTGGACCCCTATGAGGGGGTGGAGGTCTTAGTCTCATCTAGGCCCTTTCAAGTGAGAGAAAAACTAAGCCCTCGGGAAATTTTGGTCCTAGGGAATCAGTTTTGGCAAACATTAAGGAAGTGAATCAAAAGTGCATAGGAACAGGTCTGCGCAGAGGCATCAGAGGCAATGAATGTAAGGCAGGTGAGAAGCCTTAGGGGGCTAGGATTTGTTGCAAGAAGCATTGACATAGGGTAGCTAAGTGGATCTAGGGGGGGATAAGAAAGGGGAAGGAGGAAGTGGTAGCAAATTTGGAAAGAGGCCGAGGAGAAGTGTAAAAAAGAGGAAGAACTGGGTGAAAATGGTGGTAGGGGAGGACATATACCTAGTGCAAATTTAGGAATACCGGAGATTGGCCCTAATAGGCAGGGTTAATGATAAACAAAGAGCCAAAGAAACCCTAATTGAATGGATGAGGGTTCAGTGGGATCCAATCCTGAGTTATTCCCCTAGGTTCCACATGATACCAAGGGGATGCTTAGGTTTTATTCTATCGTCGAAAGGATGTGGACAATATTTTGGGGAAGCAATGATTTTGGGGTCAGAGCCAAAATGATCCAAGGTCAGAGCCAATAACAAAACAACCAATGTGGATAAAGTTACCCAGGCTACCACTTGAATGATGGTCTGATAAAATTCTAAGAAGTATCGGTGACAGTATTGGGAGCACCCGAGATTTAGACAATTCATACAAAACAAGCATGCATTGACCTATAGCAAGGATTCTTACGAAGGTTGACTTAAAGGAGGGGCTCCCTAATAGTATAGATATGGTAATGAGGACAAAATCTCATAGGTAGATTATAGATCACCTGAAGATCCCTTTGGATGGAGTGAGATGCCATCCTCACAAGCATGTAGTAGAAGATTGTGGCTATAAGTTTTCAAAGAAGATATGGTAAAAATAGAATCCCTATCAAAAAGAAGAAAAGGGTTAAGTCTACAATGGGAGAGATGGCAAATGTTGGGATAAGTATTGATTTTGGGCAATCTCATTCCATTGGAACTCGAACAAAGGAGAAGGGGGGATTATTGAAGGACTACAATCATCTTCAAGAATCGATGTGTGAAATTACTCAGGCCTCAAAACCTCAAGTTCATAATGAAGGAATGAAGATCAACCACAAAGAGGACACGGGGCATTCCATCTAAAGGCATCATTGGTAAGTCAAATTCCTATAAATCAAATATTTGCATTCATTCAAAAGATGGTAGTTTTGATTTTGGGGACAAAGAGTCTTGGACATCTCCTTCAAAAGTGGGTAGGATGCATGTGGAGAGGGGTAAATCTAGTTGGAGTTAAGGTTATAAAGTAAAAACCAGCCAAGGACATCAATCTCCAAGGAAAGGAAAACATTAATATCTTACCCAAAAATGAAGGAAAAGAGGGGCCTATGGTTATCTCAAATAGTGAGACAAGTGCTCCAAAGTCTAGCTTGGAAGAATCGCTCAACAATCAACCAAAATCAATACATTTAAGGTCTAGGAAGAGAGATAGTCGGAATATTGATGAAATTATTGAGTGGAACTTGGGGTTTGATCTTGTAAGAAAAGTTCACTCAAATAACTTGGGTAGAAAATCATATCTACACTACGCCCAAGAGAAGGCTTTGAAAGAGATTTAGCAATGGAAGCAGAAGTCCATTAAAGAGGTCCTTAGAGGTGGACAAAACCCCTCTAAGGTTAACGCATGATTATTCTATCCCTAAATGCTAGAGGGTTGGGCAGCCCCGCAGAAAGGCTAGCCCTGGTCATGCTTGTGGAAGTGCACAGGCCAAAACTTATATTATTGCAAGAAACAATGGGAGAAGGGAGGAAGTTGATAGATAAGATAAGATAATTTTATTAATGTCCAACAAATGACCATAAATAGGTCAATGGGACTGGTAGGTACAATAGTGTGAGATACAAAGTGGGAGTGCAAAGGTCGTTCCTAGCAAAACATGATATAAGCAACACATGCCTATGTTATAAAAGACCTAAAGTCTACCACCTCAAAGCATGCTTCGGGGAAATAAAACAATAGTGCAGATATGTGCAAGTTCTTTGAAGAACCAAAGAAAAATGCCAACACTATCAAGGGGGATGGCTCGCCTAAGGGGTGATCAACCTCCCATAATGCAAACTCTCCTACCATTGAAGGTCGTAGGAAAATAACTATTGATAGATGTCTTGTCGAAAGAACTAGAAGAGCAGGAAGATCTGATCAGAGATATCTCTCGTTGTCAGTGTGCTACAACCCACGACCAAGATCTAGGGGAGGTGCCCTTATTTTTGGTGCGGTATGATCTATCCTAGGATCTGAAGCGACATGTCCGAAAGGGTCTCACCGATCAATCCCGGAAGGCCTCCCGAGCTCTCACAAATCTAATGGTTGATGTAGTGTTGTTGTTTATATGTATCTTGGTATCTTTGTATGCTAGAAGCACTAGCTATAATTCACTGGACAGGGTCCAGTCTGGGCAAAAGTGGGTAGAATGAACAAGATCCAAGTCCAAAGGCCTCCCTCATGGATAGTGCCAAGAATCTCTAGTCCGAGAAGTGGAAGAAAGTGGATAGAGAGTTATGAGACTCCCTGAAAAGATAGAAAAATCGTCCTCTATTCTCATAGTAGATGGGGTACCAGAAGATGAATTGCTCCTTCGTCTAAGTCTCATGAAGATGATAGAGCTGACAAATCCTATCTCCCAAGGTGATATGGTGGTCAGTTTCAACACACAGACGATGAGAACCAACCGACAACTACACAAGGGGGATCTGAATAGCATGCTCCAACGTCTAAGTGTGTAGGGGGAACGAACAATAAGGTCATCTCTCAAGTCCAAAAAGTGCTCTGCATTGAAGGCCATCTTGGGGCTTAGCTTGCCTGGTGGGTCGACCCAAGTAATCCAAATAACCCAAATATAGTGTTTGATGATCCTATTCAACTCCTGCCTATTTGGCAAGAGTCAACCAGGGGCATCAAGAGAGTAACTGAATGGAGGGAGGTGGTCTATCGAGATACCAACGAACTGAAGTAGATAGGTAACCTCCACAAACTAGTAATGCACTTGATCAGAGAAACTAGTAGTGGCTATGGCCTCCAAGGAACAATATGCAAGGTAAGGATAGCAATCCTCGCTAGCTAGGGAGTATGCAAAATGTCAAACCTGATGCAAAAGGGAAACTAGTCCGAAGATAGTTTCAATCCTGAAGGGCGGTGCCGCAAGCTTTGCATGAATAACGTCTTAGGGATGTGTCATCTTGAATTTGATGATACGGTGAAGCATGAGAATCTAAACTCTCTCTATCATGGCCGGGTCTAACTCCAATAAACTAGGTCCCAGATCTCAAAACCATAGAGAACTATGGATCTGATGAGGCTATTCATGAGATCCATTTTGTACTAGATGTCCTAAAAATGGATTTAAAAACATTGACGCTCAAGAAGAGCGACGGATCCATAGCCCTTGTTAATCCAGGGCTGGAGGGCTTTCCTCAAACCAAATCTACCCTAAAAACTGAACACTTAGGTAAGTGTAAGCAGTGGTGATCTTGATTTCCACACCTCGGAAATAAAAATGATACTCTGAGAGGGAGGGTTTCGATCCATTAAAGATCATGACCTTGGTTTTGCCAAGGTTGACCATTAGCTGACGAAGATCACAAAACTTGGATAAGGCATCAAGCTATCTCTATAAATTAATGACGGACTAGAAATTTATAGTCCTAGATGCTAATGGGAGGGGGATTTAATAACAAGTTGGATGAGTAATTTACAGAATGAATTCTTCTTTTCTTGCAACAAGTATTTGTTCAGAGCTTTTGGTCCAAGAATCAGGTCAAAGAATTCTGGTGATAAATTGTTATGGGCCTTATGAGGACAAGAAGCCTTTATAGAATGACTTCTTCTCTTGGGAAGTTCTAATGCAAGACAAGGTCATAATAGGTGGTGATTTAAATTTCACATTAAGTAGATCAAAGGTTTGGGGATTCAATGCAAGAAAGGGTGGATTCATTGAATTCTTCAAGTACAAGATTGAGGGAGCAAGTTTAGTGGGATGTGGAGCCCATTAAGATAGTCCCTACCTGGAGAAACAATAGGATGGGGTAGGGGGGTGTGTCCAAAAGGATGGACGGGTTTTTGGCTTTTGAGAATCCATTAATGGAAGTTGAAAGAATTAGATCGTGGGTGGAAG
Organism: Picea engelmannii; assembly: GCA_009831015.1. NCBI lineage: Eukaryota > Viridiplantae > Streptophyta > Pinopsida > Pinales > Pinaceae > Picea > Picea engelmannii. The sequence continues at coordinate 752,392 of ML781850.1, read as the reverse complement.
TAGGAGGCAGTTTAGACCACCTTCCAATCATCTTACGAACAAACAGACAAGGCTCAAAGCTAGCAACTCCTTTTAAATTCAATCTTGAATAGCTAAATGATGAAGATGTTCTAAAGATTGTAAAGGACGAATGGGTGAGGTATGATGCTACTTCAAGCGTTGCAGCAAGTTTCCAATTTGTTGAAGCCCTAAAGAAGGTTAAAACTTAAAATGCAGTAGTAGCATGGGCCTGAAATAAATTTAAAGATGTTTACAAGGAGATTAAGGAATTAGCATCAATATATGATCAAAACTCAGCTAGTGTATTCAATGAAGAAAAGGAGAGATTGAAGAATTTGGAAAGTGCTAAATAGAAGCTATCGAAGATAAGAGAGGTAGAATGGAAGTTTAAAAATAGGGCAATATGGTTGTACAATGGTGATGAAAACACTTATTTTTTTCAATTATGCAAAACATAGAGAGAGAGTTAATACCATGTGGGGATAAAAAGAATAGATGGAAACAGGGCCAAAATGTTTCAAGACATAGCAGATATGGGGATTTCATTCTTCCAATACATTTATATAGAACCTAATAGGGCTGACATTTCTAAGACCTTGAAAATTCAACACTTCCTCAAGTTTGTAACAGAAGAAGGAAATCAGGTGTTAATGGAAAACATATCTGAGGAGTTAAAGGTTGTGTTGACTTCTTTCAAAAAAGACAAAAGCCCTAGGCTCGACAACTATGATATTCATGGATAGGCACAAATTCAGGTTACCTTTCCACCCTCTTGCTTCTTATTTTCAAACAGGGACATCAGAGAGGCCATTTGGGTGACGAACAACAGCAAAGCAGCAGATGAGGAAGGTTTTCAGGCAAAGTTCTTTAAGCATGGTCTTCGTGCGTTGGTTTCTCACTTGACTGATCTCTTCAACCATGTGGTTCGTACAGGATTTCCTTCGGCTTGGTCGCATCACATCATTCACCCGATACACAAATCGGGCCCCACCTTGGACCCAAACAATTATAGGACGATCATGATGGGCCATACATTCTCGAAGCTCTATGGTACGGTTTTCCATCAAAAACTCTCTAGTGAGCTTGAGCGTAGACACCTCAAAGCTAAGGGAAAGGCAAGATTCTGACCCGCTCATCAGACCATTGATCACATCTTTACCCTCCAAGCCATCATTAAGGAGGCACGACATCGATCTTCGAAAGCGTATTGTTGCTTTGTAGATTTTCGGAAGGATTTCGACTACGTCCCAAGAGAAGCCCTGTTCCAAAGGCTCAGAGACATTGGCATCTCCTATACCTTACTAAATGCCATCATGCGCCTCTATGAGTTGGTTCTTGGTCACCTCCACACAGTTCACGGGATCAAACATTTCATCAAGAGTACCATCAGAGTTAAACAGGGTTGGCCCCTATCCTCCACAATGTTTGGGATTTATATTGATGAGCTAGAGGCCTTTCTCCACGAGCATATCTAGGACAGTGACGGGTGTCTCCTCCACCAGGTTCTGATATCCATCTTGCTTTTCGCCGATGATGTGGTCCTCCTAGCCTCGTCTCCAATGAGATTACAGAGACAGTCGGATGCCCTAGTTCTCTTTTGCGACCTTCGGCAGTTGACGGTCAACCTGCATAAAACCAAGGTTATGATCTTCAATGGGTCGAAGAAGTTCGTAGACCTTCACTTCTTCTTCAGAGGTGAGGAGATCGAGATCACCAGCGCTTACACATACTTGGGAGTACAATTTTCAGGACCCCGTTTCAGTTTGCGACCGGCCCTCTAGCCTCGGATTGCTAAGGGTTATAGGTCTTTAGCCCTTCTGTTTTCGCCACCATTTCCAGGACATCTCATCCAAGATGTCTCTCATGGACTCCGTTATCTGACCCATTATTCTATATGGCTCAGAGATCCAGGGGACCTCGTTACCAAAGTCTGATTGGGCCTCTATTGAGAGAGTCCAAACACTTCTCCTCCAACTCATCATTAGATGCAAGCATAAAGTTCCTCATCACATTATGCCAACAGAGTTTGGGGCTCGACCCTTCCGACTTGAAGTAGTGTTCAGACTGGTCTCTTTTCTACATCGCATCCTGGGCTTAGTCGATTTAGCGAAGGGGCGAGACCGATAACCATACTTGGCTTACTACTCTTCTGAGACCATTGCCCTCTCTAGCCCATTGGGTGAGGCTCGAGGTTGGCTTACAGGTGTTTCATATCTTCTAGGGTCCGTGGGCATTCAGATTGATCGCCTCCCTCCGTTTCGGTTTTCCTTGGATGCACCCAGCCATCTCCTACTGACCAGACAGGTGCTGAACAAGATCATCAGAGATGACATTTATAGGCAGTTTATCCAAATCACTTGGGTTAACCCCCCTGGTGGGTTACATCCAAAGATGGTGTTTTATGTTAAGCGTTTCTTGGAGCTTGGGGATGGGCTCATCGTTCGACCACAGTATATATTCTAACATTGGGTACATGCTCTTCGCATTCCTCTAGGCCAGTTCAGAGTGGGCTCTCATAGACTTCGGGTAGAGACAGACCACTAGATGAGTTCTGTCAACTATGCCAGCTACAGGAGGTCGAGACCGAGTAGGACTTCATTTTTTGATGCCCCATCTACTATGAGATCAAGGGGCAGTTTCATTGCTTATTCAAGGGGACTCAAACCCTCACAAGCTTCTTCAGGAATCTGGATCAACGGTGTTTAGCCTTAAACATACAGGAGGCCCTCAGGCTCTAAGCCCATACTCTCCAGCCTCCTACAAGGCCAAGCCCTATTCGGCGAATCACCTCCTTCTTCTCGATTCTACCCTCAAAAAGGGGCACAAAGAGACAGACAGACACCAACGCAGCCCCGGACTCCAGATCAGTGCGGACCCGTGGGACCTTCCCTCATCCCACGAGATTTCAGCGACATAGCCAGACCAGATCCCCTTCCCAGAGACGGATGAGATCACCCAGACCTCGTCAGTGCACTACCTCTACCAATCAACAACGCAGCAGGCGATCCAGGCACCCCAACATGTCCCCCTCAAGACATCCAACTATACTCAACTTTCTTTATTCGGCCTTGAATGGTAGGAGAGATGATTCCATTACATGACAGATCTACTTTCTTTCTTCTGGTTCCTCTTGTCCTTAGATCTTCTTTTCCTACGATGCACCCCATCATTAGTGCAAGTATTTGAACTCGGGGTCAAGGGTTTTTCATGACTCGAAGTAGATCTCACTTTCTACTACTCTACCTTATTGCAATTTACTTTCTCCATCTCGCCTTTTATAGGAGAACCTTTGGTACTCCTGTATTGTATTGACATCCTTGTACTTAGAAGTCCCTTTGACCTACTTTTGTGGTCATTAGTCAGACATTAATAAAATTATCTTACCTTATCTTATATTATCTAGGGTTTTATGAATTAATTGGAAGAGGATCTCTTAAGGGTAATAGTACTAGGAAGGTCCTCAGAGCCTTCAATGCTACATTTCTAGCCTAATTCCCAAAAGGGACAATCCAGAAAGTTTTGATGAGTTTAGGCCAATATCTTTATGCAACTGTATATAATTTTGGCTAAAATATTGGCAGTTGGTATTAAAAGGATCTTGTCAAAGGCAATATCTCAAGAACAATTTGAATTCCTGGCAGAAAGAGAGTCACAAAGCAATACGTGCAGCGTAAGAGGGTTTGCATACTATTAAGTCTAAAAAAAATTCAGCTATGGTAATGAAGCTAGACCTACCTAAGGCATATGATAGGTCAAGTTAGTTATATATCAGACTATTCTTTTTACATATAGCCAAACACCCCATCCTCCAGCCCATAAGCAAGGATAAGATATTCTCCATGGCTTACAGCCTCAACAAAAATTGGCTCACAAAGAGAGAAACATGTCACAAGCGTGATTTGAACCCAGGTAGGGAAGATAACATTTCTCCTCCCTAACCACCCAAGCTAGACCCAATTGAATGTATATCAAACTATTACTTCTTCATGTAGGATTTTGTTTGCCTTTTGTGAAATGGATAATGTGGTGTTCGACTTCAATAACCTTTGTTGTACTTTATAAATGGGTCAGAATCCAAGTTTTTCAAAACTAATAAGGGGTATGAGGCAAGGATGTCGTCTTTCCCCATTGTGGTTTCTCATAATAGTAGAAGGATTAAGTAGGGCAATATTAGAGGCCAAAAGAGATAGGGCAATAACAAGAGTTAATATAGGGAGAGACTTATTGTTATCACATCATTTGTTCATTGACGATGTTCAAATGTTCATCAATGGATCTCTGAGGAAACCAAAAAACCTAAAAGAAATCCTAGTTCTCTATAGCATGTATGGAAATAAATGTTATAAAACTCGTTATTTCTTTTGATGGTCTTTGTTATCACAGGATTTGTACTTGTGCAAAGCCCTCCACAAGATCCCCAAATCTTGCGTAACTATGGAAGAAACTACCACTATCACCTAAGTAGAATCTTCCCTCGTTTTAGTGATGGAGGTCCACCACAAGGAAGGCTTCCCTAGTGAGCTCAAGGGATCGAATAGCAAGTTTGCTAGTCGAGCCTACTGCCCCCTATCTTGATCCTCTGTTAGTTGGTCTAGGTCTAGGAAGGAAAGAGAGGTTGTAAGGTGATTGTTGTACCTACCCAGAACAAGAATAATTTGCAACATGTATATATAACAATTATCAAGCTAAAGTATGCAACAATGACCTCTTTAGACACTAGACAAATTAAATTGCATTGGTTGTTGCAAATTTACAGCAGTAAACAGTTATATGGCAGCAATAGATGATTTGTAACAGCAGCAACAATTAATGCTCAGAAACACCACATTTGACCAAGAAAAGCAAGCATTTAACCAATAGAATATTATCCGATTGCTAGACATGATTTCCGAACAAGTTAACCCACTTGTAATTAGGTGTGTGCAGCAAATTAAGACAATTTTCAGTGGCTGTAGCAAACTTTTGTAACAGCAGCAATAATTATTATGACTTTGCAAGAGTTAGGATTAGTAGAGTTAGTAGAACACTCTAGAAATTTAGAAAAATGACTTTAACAACTACTTTCACCACAAGATTACTTCCAGATCAGTGTCGTCATTTTAGGGCCTATGGAGTCTCAAATGCATCCAAACTTTAAGATTGATCTAATTGGAACCAAGAGATAGAGTCTAAACCCTAAGGTGCAAGCACGTTTGGGCCTTAGTCTTTAGACTTTGAGGAAAAGGATATCTAAGGTGCAAGCACGTTTGGGCCCTAGATATCGTTTCTCCCTTCTTGTAGCTTCACTTAGGTCAAAGATCAATTGTCTAGGGCTAAAATCCTAGAGTGCTAGCACTTTTGGGATTTAGGCTTCTAACCCTAACAAGGACGTTTCACTAACTTGGACAAATAAAACTTTATGAGGAGAAGAAGCACTTATGTTTTCCTCTTAGGGTTTCAACAAAACAAGACTTCTTGCAACAAAATAGCAATTTCACCATTTGCATCAACAAAATACCATAGAATTGCATAAAATTACTTACTTTATCCAAAAAACCAAGAGCATAAAACCCTAATTGCAGAAATATCCATCCAAAATCAACAAAAGCACCCACAAGAGATCTTCTCCAAGCATAGAGCATAAGATAAGCTCTATTACCAACATCGCAATAATATCGCGATATTGGCGATATTATCGGCAAAACGAGTCTCAGCGATATTATCGGGGAAAATATCGCGATATTTTGGGCACTTTGAAAATATCTCAGCACGCAGACAGGGCCAGAAATAAAGCCCGATTTTCACTTTTTTTTTGTCATTTTGCAAGTGAAGTGTGGGGTTTGGAGAGCAAAGGAGAAAAGGGCGAGTTTGCCTTCAGCCAAAGACGAGGAGGAGCGAGATTTTGAGCACTATAACCTGTTTATTGTGAAGTTGGGATTGATTTCTCTCAAGCAAGGGCGCATTTGCAGGTATGGGCAACAGTTTGTACCATTTATTTTGTTTTTTTTTTAATATTTGCTATGTATCCTTCATCTTGGTAGCTAGAGACTGTTGTTTTTAGCTGCCATAAAATTATTTTGGAGTGTGGATTGATTTCCAACAATTTTTTTTATATTCTTGCAAATTTATGATAGGTTTTTTTTAATTTTTTTCATTTATCAGTTTTCAACTTTTCCCCTATTTTGAACATTTGTATTTAGTAATTTACTATTACAGTTTACAGTTAATGGTGATTTAATTTTTTTCCACTATTTTTGTGCCCTAGGTTTGATTACTTGAAGATTGAAAATGCTGAGAAAATTGGATGCTATGTGGGAATATGGTGATCCCGAGGGGGGTTTTAATCGACAAACTTTGTATTGCAAATTGTGTAAGGTGAGAATGATGGGGGGAATTACCCGGCTGAAATACCACCTTGCAAGAATCCCAGGACATGAAGTGGATATTTGCCCAAATTCAACCCCGGAAATCATGCATATTGCCAACAAAGCGCTTGAGGATTTGGGTTTAACCAGAGATTACAACAAAGCCAAGAAAGCTCAATTTGCAAGGACAGGTGGAATATCTTAGGAGGGAAGTTTGGCGGCTTCAATCCCACCTTCTACCTCATCATATTTTGTTTCTAGAACCACACCTGGTGCACAACCTTCTATCAAGTCAATGGTAAAACAAAAGGAAAAGGAAGACGCTGATAAGTTGGTGGGTAAGTGTTTCTTATGGAGTGACATTCCTTTTAACATTGCCAAGAACAACCCATTCTATCAACCAATGTTTGATGCAGTTGTTGTTGTTGACCCGGGGTACAAGGCTCCTACCTATGAGGAGTTGAGAGGGCCTATCCTTCAGAATGAAAAGATTGATTGTGCTAGCAGATTGGAGGAGCTTAAGGCATCATGGGAAATCATTGGATGCACCGTGATGTCAGATGGTTGGACGGACCAGAAGGGTAGGACACTTATTAACTTCTTGGTTAATTGTCCCAAGGGGTCAATGTTTGTTAAATCTGTTGATGCATCTGCACATGTTAAAGATGCAACATTGTTATGTGACTTATTAGATGAGTTCATTCGGGAGGTGGGTCCACAACATGTTGTCCAAGTCATAACGGACAACGCTGCTAACTATGTTGCTGCAGGTAGGATGCTTATGCAGAGGTATCCTACATTGTTTTGGACTCCTTGTGCTGCACATTGTATAGATTTGATTTTAGAGGATATGGGAAAAATTCCTTATATCAGGGACATTGTTGATTCGGCTAAGAGCATCACAAAATTCATATGTAATCATGCATTTGTGCTTAGCTTGATGAGAAGATTCACAAATAACAGGGAGTTGGTGCGTCCTGCAATCACGCGCTTTGCCACTTGCTTCATATCTCTTCGATCTATCTTGGTTTGCATGCGGGACCTGAAGATGATGTTTGTTTCACATGAGTGGGATGATTTATCATTTAGCCATAAACCGGAGGGGGAGGCCATATGTAAGCTTGTGTCATACCAGGAGAGCTTCTGGGTGGGAGTGGAGGAGGTGGTTGCCATTAGCGAACCTTTGGTAAAGGTTCTTCGGTTGGTTGATGGAGACAAGCCCACAATGGGCTACTTGTATGAGGCCATGGATAGGGCCAAAGAAGCCATCCGTGTCTATTATGATGACAAGGGAGATGATGGATTTCAGAGACAACTACAGATATGGGGAGTGATGGAACAATACACTTCATCGCTCGATTCATGCTGCAGGGATTTACCTCAATCCCGCATTCTCTTACTCGTGTGGTTTTAGATTTGATGTTGAGGTTATGGAAGGATTCCTCACATGTGTTGAGAGAATGGTGCTAAGTCATGAAGAGCACGCAGAGATTTCCAAAGAAATGGAAATATATAGGATGTCTGGTGGGACTTTTGGCTTTCAGATGGCTATAGCTGATAGGAAGACCAAAATGCCAGGTAAACTTTATTAAATTTCAAATTTCAACTTTCAATGTCTTTTCTTTCAACTTTGCAACTTTCAACTTTTAACTTTCAAATTTCAATGTCTATTCTTATGTTTCTCTGATTTGTTGTAGATGCTTGGTGGACAAGCTATGGTGGTAGAGTACCCCATCTACAAAAACTTGCCATTCGGGTGCTTAGCCAAACATGTAGCTCTTCACAATGCGAGCGCAACTGGAGTGCATTTGATAAAATACACACCAAGAAGCGCAACAGGTTACAAATTTTCAAATTAAATTTTTAATTCAATATAAATTAAAATTATAATTATAATATTATTATTAATTTATAATTTATGGCCCTCATATAGGTTGGAATCCCAGCGCCTCAATAACATGGTATATGTCTCCTACAATCTACGATTGTTGGTGAGGCAGATTCAGAAAACACCTGATGTGGATGCCATTTCGTTGGATGGGATTGACACCAGTGCTGAATGGAGGGTTGAGTCCGAGAGGCCTATCTCGAAATCGATGCCTGATTGGATACAGCAAGAGGTAGAGGGGGCAATAGCAGAGGAGGAGGAGGAGGAGGGGGATGTTACAGAGCAGAGTCTTCCACCATCTTCACGAACTCGGACAGATGGAGTTGCACTTGGCAATAGCACCAGTAGAGGACACCAGAGTCTAGCTCCTGCTTCTTCTACAGGACGTCAGAGTCAAGTGCCAGCCCCAGGGGCTTCTTCCTCTAGAGGAAAAGCTATCACCTTTTCCCGTAAAAGGGGCAAAACGAATCATCAGACTTTATTTGATTTCATTGTAGATGACTCATGATGATGAGATGCATCTATCACTTATTATATTTTTTGATGATATTTTGAGGCTTTAGACTCAGGACATGATTCAGTGTTGGTCTGTAGACTGTGATGTATTCGAGTTTACTAGACATCTTATATATGGGTTCTCTTTTCATATTTATGTGGAAATGCATTTATTTGATGTTGTTGATGCTTTAGATATTTAAAAATTTGAAAAAAAATGAATAATTTTGTATTTTTTTCGTTCTTACGACATTTTCCGATATTTACCGATATTTTCCCTGATTTTGCCGATATTTTCATTTTCGGACTCTCTGCGATATTTTCCCGTTGTTGATGTTGGTAACACTGAAGATAAGAGACCAAGAATGGCTGAAATAGCGAAAATGCTAGAGTCGTTACCCCACAAAGGTGAGGAATGATGATGAGAAATGAAAAGGCTAGCACTAGCCTTCTTATATGAGGCTAGCCTAGATAATTTGTCTACATAAGATAACATAACATTCAATTCAAGTGGGGTCGACCCCTCATTTATCCTTTACAAATGCTAAAATGCAAAAATACATCAATCATGGTCACATGTGTGTGACATCAAGCCCTCCTAGGGAAGGAGGCCTCCAAAGGCCACGTGGCGGCAATCCAAGGTGAAGTGATGGAAAGTAATGTGTCTCCTCACACAAGGTCATGTCAATCATCATTGGTACCCCGACTGTCCATCAAACCCTAGCTCCATCCAACCCTAAAAGATTACGTCATCATCAAATGAGGGCCAACATCTAGGATCCAAGGTGTTGCATCCAGACTGGAGGTAGTTGTGTCTCGTCTCTGCATGGTGTTTGGATGTCTACTGCTACAACATCCTTGATCCAGTGAATAATAAGCCCTGGGGTACTCTGCCCAGCCTGTGGGCTTCCAGCGCATCTATGTGCCATCATGGTCAAATTTGCTCAAACCAAGCCCATTTGTCCATCCTCTAAAGTTCCAAGGGAGTGAGAGCTAGTGTTTGAAGACAGTGAGTCACTGGATGACTCACTGCTCTGTATCACACGTGCCAAGGTCCTGCAATAAAGGCACAATGTCCTAGATTCAAGCCTAGGACGTCCCTCAAAGAACTATGTTAGGGCCATCCAAAGCAAAGCAGAGTATAAGACAGGGTTAGCCAATGTTCACAAGAAAGATTAGTCCTTAAAACATGCAAAATAAGTTGTCACTTAAGATACAACCCATGTAAATAATTCACCTCAGTATCCCCTTCAAGCGTTACACCAACTCGGGATCTCATGTTAGTTAGCAAGTTTAAGTATGGGAGGGCCTTCATCCAACCCTAATAGGTGTGCCAACCTAGATAGGAAATAAAAGACCCAGGTAGAGGGATAGGTCTCGAGAGAAGCAGAAAATAAAGAAACCCTTCAAGAGTAAGTGTGATAGTGATATGGTTTTAGGGCTTACTTCATGGCTTATAGTGTCACTGAATCCATTTCTATGAGCGCCTTTGTAGAGGGAGCACTTGCTTGCTTGAGATACTCTTTCCTCGATACTTTTTGCATTCTGAACCCCTTAATTTCCTTTTGATACCCAGTTATCATTTGCAAGTCCCCTTTAAAAGGTTTCAAGCTTCATTCCTTCATTTTTTACTAGGTTGTAGTCCTTTATAATTTGGTGCATTCATTCACATCTAGATAGGGGCAATTACCATTAGAGGGGGTAGAGCTCAAGCTGGCCTAAGGCTTTTATGGTTGCCTTTATCATTTAGCAATAGACTATATACATAGAGCAGCTACATCAACCTCTGGGCCTTCAGCCCCTTCTTCTCATGAGAGAATGGGCCATGACCCACTACCGAAGTTCAGTACGCATTGACAGGCTCCAGGATGGAAAGTGTTAAGTATGGTGGGGAACGGAACGTTACCCTTGTGAGGGCCCCCCAGTAGTACCCCTTTTCCCTGGGCGATGACAAGTGACTAGGGCACAGAATATGACCACTAAGGTGAAACAAGGCAACTGACACAATTTTCCAAGCCAATTCTCCATTATCCAACTTCAACCAAAGATCCTCATCCACATGCCCAACAAATTAAGCACAACACTTTGCATGAAAGGACTAACATACCTCATGGTGATGCTAGCTTACCATCTCACATACACCGGGTTGCTTGGATGTGATGAGCCTTGGTTGACCTGTAGTTGTAAGGTAAATGAGGGGGGTTGTTGGGCCACCATCTGTGGACATGCTAATAATCATCATGGTCGGTATCACGTTCTCCATTGCAAGCCACGAGACATGATCTCCTCCAGTTACCCCTAAGAATGGGGGGGTAACAGTTTGGATGTGGAGAATGAAAGATAAATTCAACAAATCTTCCCTTTTAAGCACATTGAGTTTCAAGCAGGTATCAAATATCTAGGGTTTCCTCTTAAGCCAAATGGTTATGGGAATAAAGATTGGGCATGGTTGATAAAGAAGATTTAGAGTAGAATAAATAATTGGCGTAATAGATGGCTATCGATAGGAGTAGAGTGACTTTGGTCAAGTCAATACTAGAGGCCATCCCAATATTTCGGCACTCTAGCATATATACCCAAGAGGTACTAGAGAAGATTGGGAAGAAGCTATTCAGGTTTTTGCATACTGGGAAAATAGAAACTGAAGGAAACCCCTTGATTAAATGGAAGGTAATAGCTAAGCCAAAGAGGAAGGTGGTTGGGTCTTAAAGAACGTACATTTCTTTGGAAAATCCTTGGCAGCAAAAACTTTATGAAGAGTACTTACTCATGAAATGTTATGAAAACACATCATCATCCAGAAATATATAAAGCCGTGAACAATAATAAACTAGATCAGAAATTTGAGGAAGTCAACAAAAAATGTATCCGCTCATTTGAAGGCATCAGTCCAAGAATTCCCAATGATAGGTAACTGGTTGGTTTGGAAGGTTGGGAGTCGGGACAGGCGCGCAAATTAGGGTTGGTGTTGACCCTTGGATTTGTTGAAATATTGTAACTGCAAAGAGTATTATATTTATTATTGATGTATTATTCATTAGATCAATCCCCTTTTGTGGATTGATCATGTCGGGTATTGTAAATGACCAAATCCCCTTTTGCGGATTGGTCAAACCCTAATTGTAATAGGCTAAATGAGAAGTCAGCCCCAGAATATATTAAAGTGGTTATAACCACCCAAAATGAGAAGTCGGCCCTGCCAGTGAAAAGACACCTCAGTTTAGCACCTGCCAGATTGTATAAATAAGAGAGGCTAGCGCCTCATTTGTTCACTCACTCACTTGTTCATTAGAGCGCAAGTTTGGAGCTGCAGTTGGAGAAGAAGGAAGAGAGAGAGAGGCGCATTCTTGGGAGAGGACTTTCTGTATTGTTTGGTTTATTCTCTTGGCATTGTATTGGCTATCTATATTAAGGAAGTTTTTGCTGGGTTTTCTTCCCCATGAGGGTTTCCCAGGATAAATGATGTGTCTCTTGTGATTGTGTATTTCTCAGTGATCCTATCTATGCTATGGTTATCTAGTAAATAGAAAAGAAACCTAATAATAGCTTAAACCTTAACAGGATTGGCTACAAAAATCAGTATAGATCACCTAACTGACTGAGAGAATATGTTCAGGACAAAGGTATATTCACTCATAATCAAATAGTAGATCAATGGGCCACTAATATATGGCAGCAGGGTTGGATGAGAGCTGATAGACTAGGGATAGAAGGTGAGAATGCAGATAGCTCAAACACATATGTGGATAAGCTTCATAGAAGCCGTGTTAGAATTAGGGAGGAAGAAGATACAGTGGTATGGTCAAAGAATAAAACCTTGGGTTATTATTCAGCAAAATTGGGATACCAAGCAAAATTTTCTTCTGAGACTGAACATACAGCTTGGTGGTGGAAGAAATTATAGAAGATAAAGGCTCCGAAGAAAACAAGAATTCTTATGTGGCTAGCTATTATGAACAAGGTGTTGACTTGGGAAGTTATGCAAAGAAGGGCGAGGCACGGGCCTAGAATATGTATATATGTAGAGAAGATGGAGAATCGATAATCACTTGCTCGTTAAAATACCTAACAGGTCTGGTTAGAAGTTGAAGCAGGCCTTGGTGCAGGATCCAATAACTTCATAGAACTTAAAGCATTAAGGCTACTTCTCAAATGTGTTATGGAAAAAAAATGTAAAACAGTCACAAATCTATGGTGACTCCAGTCTGGTGATTAAGTGGACGAATGGGACCAGATAAAATCAATTGCTAGCCTGTTTGTGACAATTTCCTTTACCCATGTGTATAGAAAGCAAAATGTGGAGGCAGATGCCCTATATAAGGAAGGGCGACAGGTAGCAGAGGAAAAGTGGTCTTTGAAGAATGCAGAGATGGATTTACTTCTGTCTCTGAATCCAATTTATGATTGCTGCTTCTTGGGAAAGGATCTTAGAAGACTATTTGAAGTTTATAGCCGTTAAATGGCAGTAAAAAGGAAGTTAAATGACTGTATTAATACATAAGCATGTAGCTGAATATGTAATTGGACTTTATTTTTGTTTGGAGGCAGTTAAATACTCTCTTTTTGATACCTTGTAAGTGCATCAGCACATAAGGAGTGTAATTTCTCTTCTTGAATAGAAAAGGCAATTTTTTCCTTGGAAAAAAAAAGTCTCGTTACATATATTCTGATGTCTAGTCATTGAAATCGGCATTAATTTTATTAATGGCGTGTTCCTTTTTTCTGGGGGAAGTGGGGTACAACATCTGAATCCATCCCAGATGTATCCAGAACAGACACCATACAGATCCCGTACAGAACGATGATGTATCCCTAAAGATATGGATCCATTAAGGATCCAAAACATATCCAAGAAGGGTCAAGATCCCATCTGTATCTGGGCATACGCAAGGAGGACAAAGGGACGCTCTGGTAACACACGCATCTATAAATCCTTTGGTTTTGCTGTATCCTTCTGATGGAATGTCATTGTCATTGACTGAAAGCATATGTGCTAGTATTCACATCATATTTGTTCAAGCATCATTGTATCATCTTCTCTACTGGCTGCATTTCATTATAGTTGGACTTGTTTAGAAAAAGGTTTAGAAGATTATCATTATTTGTTGCTTATAACAAAACTCTATATTGGAATCTGGATTTTATCCAGTACCGATATCTGTTGCCAAAATCTTTGATACAATTTATTCACTTGAAGCTTTAATTCATTGCAGTATAAGTAGACAATTAGCATGTTACATAGATCAAAACTGATTGCAGCTAGTGGAAGTACATATCTAAACTGACCCCTTTTTTCGTAATTGGCATTACTAGCCTTAAGATAATGTTTCTACTTAATCATCATCAAGCAGGTCATGGCCAAGTGGTAAATCAAGTGAGATTTTTTCAGAGAGACCCAATTTCAATTACCCTGAGAACATGCTGCCATGTCAAGGCGGCTAATTGTTGCGATATCTCATAGTTAGTTGAGCCTAGACGGTTTGACCTAGGCAGTTTAACTTAACAGACAAGGCTGGGTGCAAGTCCTGGATGATTTTTGACAAAATAGATAACCCTGGTCCCTCAGTCATGGCATCTAAGCCAAAGGTAGAGCCCACTTGGTTGAAAAAATGGGGCATTTACCAACCAGAAAAAGATTTCTACTTAAACTGGGATATCCATCGATTACATGACCAGGAGTAAACTTAACTTTCTGTGCATTTGGATTTTATCAGATCGACTGTGATTTGTTGCTGACAGTTTTCCACCTCAGAACATTGAAACCAAACCAGAACTTGCTCTTACAGTACATGTAAATTGTTGATGAATCAATTTTTTTGGTCAATAGCTCTAGCTTGGGTGGTCAAATTGAAAGGCTGTTATCCTCCCCACCCAGGTTCAATAGTGACTTTCACAGATTAAATTCCCCAGCCACTTAGCCAAGAATTGATTCTGCAAGTCCACGGGTGAAATTTCCACCGTTGACAGGAAGCATTCAGACAAAAAAATATTCATTTTTTGAGATAAACCCTGGAAACTCTAGCAATCTGAACTTTTGTAGTTTATGAACACAACCTATATCGTTAGCATTCAGCGTTCACAAATCCACCATGGCTAAATCTCATTTTCAATATGTGAATCCATAACACGTGACATTAAAACTGGTTTCTACGTGTCTTTGACGCATCAAGGTTTGCTTGGAAGACAAATGTTCATGTAATGTGTAGAAGTGTTCAGAATAATCAATGCAGATATCAATCAAAGAAGCCATTAGCAAACGGGACATTGGTTCACATGTGAAGATGGAGTATTAAGCCGTCTACCACAGTTCCATTCTCATTGTGGTTCGCTCCAAGTAAATGGCAGGCTCAAAAAGAGATGAGGCCGGGTGCAACGCCAAAAGAAATTTGTCTTATGCATTGCGACCCTGACCTCGGGGCCTGTTTCTCAAAGCAATCTCTAAAAATATATAAATAAATAAAAACGATTATAAAAGATGTTTTGCTCTGGCTCCTTACCGATTTGCAGGAATCTCTATCTTGTATATGACTTCTTCATCGTCTGTGGCTTCCTCATCCAAATGCTTCTCTTTCCTGATTATGGCTTTCTCAGTTGTCTGCAATCCCAAACCATATATAATTTAAGTGTAAACCCAAAACGTCTTTGAAGGTTTGGGAAATAAATATTTTCAAGCCAAAAATAAATAAGCATTCTAAATATCTTCTAATCAGACTAAATATATACAAGAAGATGGAAACCGGAACAAACTCCCAACAGATTTAACTACTTACAACATCGTCCAGCTCAATTCCGAAGTCAAAGCAGAGTTCCTCAAATTGTTCTTGACCTGTGCAGAAAAGAGAAATAAATCAAACGATTTGTTTTAATAACCTTATTTTCATCTTGTATCCACATCGTAAGGACAGATCACAATCAACGCAGGAACTGTTGCGAATTAAAATAAAAAGCATTAACAGTTAAATACTCACTGTAAGTCTTCCCCAGAGCTTTGAACAGGCGATCCCGACCAACACTAATGATCGGCATGATAAGCAACCGGAATAAGCCTCGCTCAAGCTATTCACAGAGCCGAGTGCTTCAAAACCCTAGAAGAAGAAGCTGGATACTCTGCAAATATTCACAGAGCCAAGCGCTTCAAAACCCTAGAAGAAGAAGCTGGATACTCTGCAAATAATCTCGCTGGATTTTTCTTTGCTTTGCACACAGCCGGTGAGGTGACTTTGATTTATGGTTAATTTTAGCATGGTTTGCTTGATACACACGGCATTTTAAAGTAATAATAACTTAATTTAAGGTAATTTTTAGCTAGCTTTAAATTTAAATTGACATATTAGATTTTTTTAATTAATTGTTTAGTTTATGGAGATGTATATATTTTTTTTTCTTTTGAATTTGATTATATAATAATCTAATTTTAAGGTCACGGTCAGGGATTTTAGTGCTAAAGTCTACGGAGGTATACATATCCTACCCCCTTTAGATTTGAACTTGTGACCTCTTAGGAGGAAACACGACTTCTTAACCATTTTGTTTTGAGATTTCCAATTGAAATATATATTCTTGATCATTAGGTTCATTCAAGGTGGATGACGTTAGGTGTGAGTATATGTAACATGTGAGAATTTGTCATTAGTGGCCCAAAATTCCGAGCAAAAATAGAGAATTATCATAGAGACATGCTTAGGAGTGTTGATATTATGGTAGCTGCGGGAGGTATTTACCTCCACGTGTAAACCTGACGAGAATAGAATATTCCGGGAAGCAAGAAGAAACCCTAAATAATTGGTTAAGAATCCTAGAAGACAAGTCAGCTCAGGAAATTGATTTGTATTAGGTTATTAGCCTCCAAGAGAGAAGTCGGCTAAAGGAAATATTATATACTAAGTAAATAGCACCCAGAATGAGAAGTCGGCCCAGGCAATCTAGCAGAAACAGTATAAATATAGGAGGCCAGTCTTCATTTTGGCCAGTATTCTCAGAACTGCAAAAGTACACTTGTGCGCACTGCAGTTGGCCAGTTTGTGCGCAAGTCCTGGGAGGAGTTGTTGCTGCCAGTTGTGCAATTTGTATTTTTGGTCTCTGTGGATTGGACTCTCTGATCAGTCTTGGTTAATCTTGCTTGGTGCGCTATCCCTTGAGAGAGGTGCGCCACCTTGTTCGGCTATTAAACCTAGGGTTTGCTTCCGAAATAATTCTCTCTGTCAAGGTTAAGGTGCTCGGGGGTGGCTTCGGCCTATGGTTGGGTGACAATATTGCTATATTGTCTATGGTTAAACGAGCACATCCATTACTTTCTAACAGGTTATGGGCCCACACTATCTTCGGACAGTCTAACCGTTGGAAGATAGATTGGGAGGATTTGCTCAGTTGCAGTTGCAGTTGCAGCCGGCCTTTGTTGCAGCAACGAAACCCTAACCCTCTCATTGAGGCACCTTAAGTGAAGAGATTGACCTAATTTCTGGATAGACTAGTGCGCCCTAGCCTAGCACATCTCGTGGTACTCTCAGCAAGCTAAGACGTCAAGTTTGAGTTTTTGATCAAAATCAAGGGTTGACCAAGTCAAAGCAATTATGATTTACTCTATGAAGACAGAAAACAAGTTAGAAGGGGCTTCTAACTTCAGAGCATGGAAGACAAGGATTGACCTCATCCTTGCCAAGAATAAAGTGTTGGATATCGTGAAAGGAAAGATCGTGGAACCACAGTTCGAAGAAGGAAAAGAAAAGGAACCTCAGAACGTTGTAGTTATGGAGAAATTCAAAGATAATGACATCAATGCCATGAGTATCATAGTGGATTCTATAAAAGACCACTTGATACCCTACATCTCCCATCTTGACTCATCTAAGAAGATGTATGATGCCCTAACAAACCTCTTCTCAGTCAGAAACATTGGGCAAGCAATGAGTCTGAAGAATGAGCTCCATGACAAGAAAATGAATGATGATGACAGCATAACATCATACTTTGTGAGGATCTCTCAGTTAAGAGATCAACTACAAGCTATTGAAGAGTTCATTTCAGAGAAGGAACTAGTAAATATAGTACTCAATGGTCTTCCCAAGACATGGGATGCATTTGCCGCAACCATGAACATAAGGAAGGAGTATCCCACATTTGAAGAACTTTGGACTTGTTGTGCACAAGAAGAATCAAGGATTAGTGCAAAAGAGAAACCCCAAAAGAAATACGATGATCAAGCCTTCACAGCAAGGTTCAAGAATTTCAGGAATAAAAGGAAGTTTGGCTCAAGGAA
>ML781850.1:684673-707692 GCA_009831015.1 Picea engelmannii | reverse complement strand
TTCCCTCATGTTGTAGCCTGAGAAACTAGGGGGTTGGAGCCTCCTTCCAGTTGCAGCTGGAAAACAAAGGAAGTTGGTGCTTCCAATGAATGTAATTCTTCAAGACATATAAGAAAAAACATTCTATGGTTTTCTCCTGCTTTGAGTTTCCACGTAAAACACTAGTGTACTATGTATGTGTATGATTGTTCATTTGTTCATTGCTTATTTACTCTGCAGTTATTGGATGATAATGTTACATTGGTATAACACTTGGATTATATGGTTAAAAAGAATTAAACTGCTCTATTACTGATTCACCCCCCCTCTCAGTAATCCAACAATTCTCTTGCATTAGATTGATGATAATAAAATCAGAGTTCATTGTTCCTTTGATTGTGCAATGTGGGTTTGAAGATTGTTTTGTCGGCTTTAGATTAGGCTAGACTAGGCTCTAATCTCGTATTTCTTGTGTTTTCACCTTGAAGCTTATGAGCCCCGGTTGATAATTTAATGTGAGAATTAATAGTGCATGTATTTATCCCTATAGTGAGATACTCCTTTCTTGTGTTCATGCTTGCAGCAAAATCATCCCATGTCTTGGGAAGACCATTGAGTACTATATTTACTAGTTCCTTTTCTAAAATGATTTCTCCAATAGCTTGTAGTTGATCTCTTAACTGAGAGATTCTTACAAGGTATGATGTTATGCAATCATCATCATTCATTTTCATGTCACAGAGCTCATTCTTCATACTCATTGCTTGTCCAATCTTTTTGACTGAGAAGAGGTTAGTTAGGGCATCGTACATCTTCTTAGATGAGTCAAGATGAGAGATGTAGGGTATCAAGTGGTCGTTTACAGAGTCCACCATGATACTCATAGCATTGATGTCATTGTCCTTGAACTTCTCCATAACTACAACGTTTTGAGGTTCATTCTCTTTTCCTTCTTCAAACTGTGGTTCCACGATCTTTCCTTTCACGATATCCAACACTTTATTCTTGGCAAGGATGAGGTCAATCCTTGTCTTCCATGCTCTGAAGTTAGAAGCCCCTTCTAACTTGTTTTTTGACTTCATAGAGTAAGTCATGACTGTTTTGACTTGGTCAACCTTTGACTTTGACTTGGCCAACCTTTGACTTTGACCCAAAACTCAAACTTGATGTCTTAGCTTGCTGAGGGTACCAAGAGGTGCAATAGGTTAGGGTGCACTAGGCTATCTAGAAATTAGGTCAATCTCTTCACTTAAGGTGCCTTAACAAGAGGGTTAGGGTTTTGTTGCTGCAGCAAAAACTTTCACTGCAACTGTAACTGTAACTGAGCAAATCCTCCCAATCTATCTTCCAGCGGTTAGACTGTCCGAATATAATGTGGGACCATAACCTGTTAGAAAAATAGGTGTGCTCATTTCACCATAGACAATATATCAATATTGTCACCCAACCATAGGACGAAGCCACCCCCGAGCACCTTAACCTTGACATAAAGAATAATTCTGGAAGTAAACTCTAGACCCAATAGCCAATCAAGGTAGCCTACCACTCTCTGGAGCTAGTGTACCAAGCAGAAAGTCCAAACCATAACCAAGAGAAAGTCCAAGCCTAAAACTGAAAATATAAGTTGCAGTAGCTACAGCTGCAGCTACTCTCCAAACTTGCGCACAACTAATTTTCTACAATTGCGAGTGAGAGAGGGTCAAATGAGCTCTAGCGCCCTCTTATTTATAGTCCTCCAAGTGACCTAACTCGGTCGACTTCTACTCCTAGAGGCTAATAACTTAATATTACATTTTCTCTTGAGTTGACTTGTCTTCTAAGGTTTGTATCCAACCGTTTAGGGTTTCTCTAGCTTCCCAGAATATTCTAGTCTTGTCAAGGTTACACGTGGAGGTTAATACCTCCCGCAACTACAGTAATATCAACAAAAAATACAAAGTTTTTCCACGGATTCACAAAATTTAAGAAAAAACATTAATTCAGTATGGAAGATTTCAAAACCAAATGGCCTGTGGGCATGCAATTTAAAGAAGTCACTAAAGAAGGTGTAAATTATTGCATATCCATATTCAAGGGTTAGAGAAGGGATACTATAGCATAAGTTTTAAGACTGACCAATTATTTCCCAATATTTGTCAATTTGAAAGATAACCAAAACTTGATGGAGGAAGTGAGAAATCAGGAATTACACATATTCTTCAGAGCTTCCAAAACGACAAAATTTCTGGTCCAGATGGACTACTTGTGGAATTTTTCTTAGGGTGTTATGACTTTGTGGAAGAAGACCTAAGAAGGGTGGTTGAGGTTTCTAGATCTAAGGGCAAAAATCTAGTTGCATTCAATACTACTGTCATAGCTCTGATTCCAAAGTCGGACAACCCTACCTCCTTTGAAATTTTTGGACTAATTTCCCCCTACAATTGCATATGTAAAATATTATATCTAAGATTATTGCAAGAAGGCTAAAAATAATTATGTCTAGACAGATCTTTGGTGAACAATTTGGATTTCTAGAGGGGATACAAATTCACAAGGTAGTGGGGGTTGCACAAGAAGGGTTACACTCAATCAAGTTAAAAAAACATAAAGGCATTGGTGGTAAAGGTGGACCTATTAAAGACTTATGATAGGGTAAGTTGGTTATGCTTAAGATCAATTTTAATTCACCTGGGGTTTAACTCTCGATATGTTTCCTAGGTGATGAATTATATTGTCATATGTTACATTGTTATTCTCGTAAATTGTGCAACTACTTCCTTCTTTAGACCGGAGAGCGGACTTAGACATAGATGCCCCTTGTCTCCTCTACGTTTCCTCTTAGTAGTAGAAGGTCTGAGTATATCATTGAAGGAAGCCATTGGAAATGGTAGCTTCAAGGGGATCATTGTAGTCAATTCTTGTTATGTCTCGTAGATGGAATTCTCATATTTCGTGAAGAAACAAGGAGGGTGGCCAAGAAACTCAAAGAGATCATATATTTATTTTGCATGGCCATTGGAATGATAATCAGTGTTACAAAATCAATAATTTCTTTATGTGGTATCTCTTAGTTGGATAGAAATTTTATCATGTATCTATTTCCCTTTAGTATTGTTGAGTTAGAGAGTGGCCTTAAATATTTTGGCTTCCATATCAAGGCCAATATGTAACAAAAGTGAGACTAGCAGTGACTAAATGCCAAGGTGGAAAAAAAAATGCAACTTATGGTGTAACCATCAATTATCTAGAGGGGGGTATTTGGTACTAGTAAAATCTATCATAGAGGCAATATTAATATAATAGATGTCTCTAACTTGGATCCCAAAAGGCGTTATGGAATCGGTACAAGATTATGCTATAAATTCATATGGTCCAGTGATAAAGTTAAAAAAGGCATTTGTCTTTGTCAAGCCACCGATGGCAGAAAAGATAACTCCACACTTGATATATTTGCATTAACTATATAGGTGAATAAATACAAATAAAATGGTTGTTCGTCTTCCACAACGGATGACACTTCCTATCACCTATGATTGTTCATATTTACATTAATGTTACAAGTAATGCAACCACAAAGGATTCTGTGTCCAACATTCCCCACCTTAATCTGAAGGGGTGTGTGTGAGTCTAAGCATCATTCTCAACTTCTCATTTTTTTTCTAGTAATGTCCCTGATCCAAAACCCTTTGTAATTGTGCATATAGGATGGTGAGTCAATTGGTACCAAGTGTAAATGTAATGTTCATTTAGGCTAGTGAGTCGTTGGCATTAAGTTTTGTGTTGCACGCATCTTAGTAGTGCATGAAGAAGTGTTATCAAAGACAGGATGCTCACATTTTATGTGTTGCACGCGCCTGAGTAAGTGCACACATTGCACTGTGTTGCATGCACTTGGGTAAGTGCGCAGTAATTATTGTAAATGAGTGCATAACTAAGTCATATGTATATATATATATATAATAATAATAATAATAATAAGTGTGTGTGTGTGGTGTGGTGTGGTGTGTGTGTGTGTGTGTTCATATATATATATATATATACACACACACACACACTAGAGACATCTATTAAAGCTATTGCCCCTAAGATAGCTTTTACTAGTACCAAATGCCCCCCTCTAGATAACCGATGGTTACACCATAAGTTGAGTTTTTTTTCCACCCTGGCATTTAGTCACGGCTAGTCTTGTTTTTGGTGCCTATTGGCCTTGATATGGAAGCCAAAATATTTTAAGGCCACTCTCTAACGATACAATGCCAAAGGGAAATAGATACATGATAAAATTTCTATCCAACTAAGAGATACCACATAAAGAAAACATTGATTTTGTAACAATGATTATCATTCCAATGGTCGTGCAAAATAAATATATGATCTCTTTGAGTTTCTTGGCCACCCTCCTTGTTCCTTCACAAAATATTAGAATGTCATCTACGAGACATAACAAGAATTGACTACATTGATTCCCTTGAAGTTGTCATTTACGATGGCTTCCTTCAATGATATACTCAGACCTTTTGCTACTAAGAGAAAAAGTAGAGGAGATAGGGGGCATCTATGTCTAAGTCCCCTCTTCGGTCTAAAGAAGGAAGTAGTTGCACCATTTACAAGAATAGCAAACGAAACACATGAGATATAATTCATCACCTAGGAAACATATTGAGAGCTAAATCCCCAAGTGAATTAAAATTGATCTTAAGCATAGCCAACTTACCTTATCGTAAGTCTTTAATAGGTCCACCTTTACCACCAATGCCTTTAAATTTTTTACCTTGATTTAGTGTAACCCTTCTTGTGCAACCCCCACTGCCTTGTGAATTTGTATCCCCTCTAGAAATCCAAATTGTTCACCAAAGATCTCTCTAGACATAATTATTTTTAGCCTTCTTGAAATAATCTTAGATATAATATTTTACATATGCAATTGTAGGGGGAATTAGTCCAAAAATTTCAAAGGAGGTAGGGTTGTCCGACTTTGGAATCAGAGCTATGAAAGTAGTATTGAATGCAACTAGAATTTTGCCCGTAGATGTAGAAACCTCACCCACCCTTCTTAGGTCTTCTTCCACAAAGCCATAACACCCTAAGAAAAATTCCATAGGTAGTCCATCTGGACTAGGAATTTTGTCTTTTTGGAAGCTCTGAAGAATATGTGTAATTTCTCCTTGCCCACTTCCTCCATTAAGTTTTGGTTATCTTTCAAATTGACAAATCCTAGGAAAGAATTGGATAGTCTTAAAACTTTTGCTATATTATCCCTTCTCTTACCCTTGAATATGGATCTGCAATAATTTACACCTTCTTTAGTGACTTCTTTAAATTGGATGCCCATTGGCCATTTGGTTTTGCAATCTTCCATACTGGATTAAAGTTTTTCTTAAAATTTGTGAATCCGTGGAAAAACTATGTATTTTTTGTTGATATTATGGTAGTTGTGGGAGCTATTAACCTCCATGTGTAACCTTGACAAGACTAGAATATCCTAGGAAGCTAGAGAAACCCTAAACAATTGGATACAAACCCTGGAAGACAAGTCGACTCAAGAGAAAATGTAATATTAAGTTATTAGCCTCCAGGAGTAGAAGTCGACCCAGTTAGGTCACTTGGAGGACTATAAATAAGAGGGCACTAGAGCTCATTTGACCCTCTCTCACTCGCAACTGTAGAAAATCAGTATATATATATATATATATATATATATATATATATATATCTTAGTTGTCTGCATCCCAAACCATGGTGTTTATAACGTGCATTGCATTAAACAATGAACCAATATATAATTTAAGTGTAAACCCAAAACATCTTTGAAGGTTTGGGAAATAAATATTTTGAAGCCAAAAATAAATAAGCATTCTAAATATCTTCCAATCAGACAAAATATATAGCATGAGTGGGCCTAATGGTTAAGAACATGTGTTTACTCTTAAGAGGTCACAAGTTCAAATCCAGAGGGGGGTAGGGTATGTATACCTCCGTAGACTTTACCAGTCAAATCGTTGGGCTGAGGGGGGTCCCTTGTCCCACAAACAAGGGGGTCTCATACACCAATTTGGTGTGGCTTGGCCGTGACCTTAAAAATAGATTATTATTATTATTATTATTATTATACAAGAAGATGGAAACCATAACAAACTCCCAACAAATTTAACTACTTACAACATCGTCCAACTCAATTCCAAAGTCAAAGCAGAGTTCCTCAAATTATTCTTGACCTCTGCAGAAAAGAGAAATAAAACAAACGATTTGTTTGAATAACCTTATTTTCATCTTGTATCCACATCATAAGGACAAATTACAATCAACAGAGGAACTGTTGCGAATTAAAGTAAAAATCATTAACAATTGAATACTCACTGTAATTCTTCCCGAGAGCTTCGAAAAAGCAATCCCAACCAACACTAATGATCGGCATGATAAGCAGTCGAAATAAGCCTCGCTCAAGCTATTCAAGGCAAAGGCAAAGGAAGTTCGGTTATCTGGCAAAGGCAAGGTGGAGGTGAAGGTGTTCACGATGCCCCGAAGCCCCAAAGAGCGGAGTCCATCTTCGTCATCGATCTGAAGAGGGACGCATGTCAGTGGATTCGGAAGTTCAGAGTTTTAACACTTTGGAGGAAATGAGGAGTAAAAATTGACAGACTCCCGAAGTACCCGGGAGTCGAAGTAGATCTGGACTGTTCATTTGCACGGACAAGTTTCACTAGATCTTGGAGTTCGGGAGGTAATTACTCCAGGAGAAAAGGGTTGTTGAGGTGAGATTACACGGGACTCACGAAGCTCTGAAGAGCGTAGTTCATCTCAGTCGTCCGTTGAAAGGGACACGTGGCAAAAAATCCTACACTCCGGAGGATAGGCACTCTGAGGGAAAGTCAGAAGTGTGTTGTGAGGAGACACCCGGAGGCTCGAAGGTCAGAGTTCATCTAGGCCATCCATCAAAGAGGACACACGTGACCAGATCTTTTAGTCTAGAGGTCTAGCACTCCGAAGGGTTTGTGAGCATTTGGGTGAGAAGTTGTCGAAGTTCCGAAGGCTAGCGCTCATCCTAGACCATCGATTGACGTAAGCATGTGGCGAAAGATCCCATCCTTCGGAGGTTCGCCAGTTCGACACTACGAAGGATTTGAAGTGTGGTGCTTCGAAAATCCTCGAAGCCTGGAGCAATAGAGTAAATCTCCATCATCGATCTCGGTGGACATGTTTCATCAGATCCCGTGATCCGGAGGTTTGGCACTCCGAAAAATTTGAGGCTTAGGTTGTTGAGGTTTAGGACTCCCGAAGGACTGAAGACCAGAGTCCATCATGTTCGTCCATTTGCAAGGGACACATGGCAGGATATTTGGCACTCCAGAGTTTTAGTACTTCGGAGGAAGCAGGAGGAAAATTGGTTTGAATTGAGAGCTCCCGAAGCCCGAAGCTCTCGTGAGTCATAGATATCAGTGGGAAATGGGAACCGTTGATCTGTGGTTTGAGAGTATTCATCGGTCCAACACTCTGGCAGATTTGTGGAGAACGGTGCTTCGAAATTTGACGAAGCTCGAAGCCTCGAAGTATTGTGGGATCTTGATCTCAGTGGGGGATCTGGGACCATTGATCTCCTTCGGCAGTTCGAAACTTCGCCAATTTAGTGTTCCGGGAGATCAGAAGTGTTGACAAGTGGAAACACCCGAATCCTGAAGCTCCAGAGCATCGAAATAGAGCATCGTGTTGAGCGCTTAGTCTTGAGCCCACGGTCATATACTATTTCAGCTGGAGAAAAAGGGGCTAGCGCCTAAATTTGAGTTTTAAGGGCACAAGGACTTAGAGAAAACACCCGAGAGGTTCGGGTTGGTACAGACCTGCACCCAGAGAAAGTAAACAGTCCCAAATTCTTCAAGAAGCTATAGATTGGCCCACATTTTGGCCCAGAGTCTCTAGAAGGGCTCTGTGGGTATTATAAGGACCCTCGCTACCTCTTTCAAGCGTGGGGGCTCAAGAAAAAGGCCTATGGTAGAGTGTTTTGGTGGGCTTGGAAGGGGCCCGCGAGCCAATTTGGCTCCAGAGTCAAACGATCCTAGACCGGGAGGTCTCACATACCCAGGAGAGGGTAGGGGTTTACATAACTATTGCAACTTATATTTTTGGTTTTAGGCTTGGACTTACTCTCGGTTATGGTTTGGACTTTCTTCTTCGTACGCTACCTTGATTGGATATTGGGTCTAGAGTTTGCTTTCAGAATTATTCTCTCTGTCAAGGTTAAGGTGCTTGGGGGTGGATTTGACCTATGGTTGGGTGACAATATTGCTATATTGTCTATGGTGAAATGAGAACACCTATTTTTCTAACATTTTCATCACTTGCCTAAAGCCATAGTGCCCTACTTTCGAGTCTTCATAATTTTTCCTTATCCAAGAGCAACGATCTCTTTTTTTCTTCTAGCTACTTTATTTCATGATTTTGGTCTTCTATGAAAAGAACGTAACCTTCACTAGAGTACAGAAGGTCTAGAGCATCCTCCACTTCCTCAAGGGCCCTTTCATACTTTTTTTCTTCTTCTTTTGACCAGACCATTGCAACCTTTTTGGCTATTTTGGATTTGGTGACACATGTCAGTGCAAATGGACGGTCCAGATCTACTTCGGCTCCTCGATACTTTGGGAGTCTGTCAAGGTTTACTCGTCATTTCTTCTAGAGTGTTAAACCTCCAGACTTCCAGATCCACTAACACACGTCCCTCCTCGGATCGATGACAGAGATGGAATCCACTCTTTGGGGCTTCGGGGCCTCGTGAACACCTTCACCTGCACCTTGCCTTTGTCGGATAATCGGACTTCGGGACCACGCTCAACTTGCTGACACATGGTCTCTCATCCAACTGCCCAAACCCATTTTGAGCTTCGGGAGAGTTGTCTCCTCCAAAACAATAATGTGAAAATGACCGAACTCACGAAGTCTGAAGGACTTAAAGGGTTAATGACTGTGCCACTTACTTGGATACGATGGTTGTCGATCCTTTGCACTCATATCCAATGGATAAGATATTTTATCTTCCTTTGCGCGCTCCTCCTTCTATTCAGACTCTGATCTGACGGTCCACATTCTTACCTACAACTGAACTAACGACAGTTGTAGCTCCTCCTCCTCGATTGTCGATACTTTCCTTCAATTCAAGGATTTCTTAAATTTTCAAAGGCTTAACCTTTGATTCTTATTCTTCTATCTCAACTGTTGGGCCTTAGCTGACGTTTCTGGAAAATGCTACCCCTCTTGAGCTTTCAAACCTATAGATGGTTCGACATCCGCACACTTGGTGTTTGCTCCGTGCACAGCTTCCACCTTGAGCTTCTTCTTCTGAGCTTCCAGTTGCTCAGATTCCTAAGCGTCTCAGCCCTTTGATCCTCCAGATGACTTATGGTGCCCTCCTGACACTTTGTGCTCTTTTCTCCAGAGCTTTGAGACTCAAAATACTTTATCTCTGGCGCACTCCTTGCACTTGCTCAATGCACTCCTTACACAACTTCCTCCTCACGTCTTAAGATTTAAAGACTCAGACTTAAAGATTTTTCCTAAAATATTTCTATGCACTCCTTGCGCCCGCTCTATGCACTCCTAGAAGAGCTCTCAACGAGTTCGGTAACTCTGTTGCGCACACCTTACGTTCTCCCTTTAGAGTATTCAATAACTCTGAATATGCCCTCTCTGCACATGCTTCCCTCATGAATTTGAGAATAGTTCTGGTGTGCCCACCTGGCACGCTCTACCTGAACTTGAAACATAGTTCAAACACACACTCCTTGCGCTGGCTTCACAGAGTTTCCAATACTCCAGCGTGCACTCCTTGCACTAGCCTAAGAGCCCAGAACACTCAACAAACTCACAAAGATAAAGAATTCTATCTAATCTTGCAAAGGGAAATATACATGAATTTCAAAATATTCATGAACACACAAAAACTTCAGAAACACATCCAGAAAATAAACATTCATCACACCAGATAAATACATAGAGATTTATATGTAGGAAAAATTGCTCTTTTGTATTAACATTGGATGTTTTTTACAGAATTTATAGGATTGGACTACAACAGAGTCTCAGTTCTCTCCTCTCCTCTCTTCTCTCCTCTTCTCTCCTAATCTTCCTAATGCCTCTACTGAAATTTTGATTCAAATATCCTTTTACAAAGAGGGGCTTCATGCGCCTTTCTCCACCTACTCTCATTAACTTCCATTTAATTGCCATCTAGTCTAAATCAGATCTAGATCCTCCTATCTATCAGCCATTAAAGGAGACTTTACATACAACCTTTACATATACATTGGCTCGGCTTTCCTTGAGCCTTACAACAATTAATCACATCCAATTACATTAAATTTTTAAATTTAAGTTCAAAATGAGAGGGTTGGAGCCTCTCCCTTTGGGATCCGCTCCCTCAAAGTGCGTTGATGCATTGGATTGATGGTGCTTTGATGAGTTGGAGCGATGCTCCTGCATCATACTCCCATGATGGTAAAAATAATGAGCTCCTGCTCATGGCTCCCTTGTTGTTGAAATCCTCGAGGGTCCCAAATCTGAATTTAGAGTTGTCCACCTGCTCCTTTGTTATGTTGTTGTTGTTGTTGTTGTCCTGCTACTTCGGGATCTCCCCTGTTCATATTCTCTCTACTGTTGGCGGCCTTCTTTGTTGCTCCCAACATCGATCTCCTTATCTCTTCTATCTCCCATTCCAACTGGTCTATTGGTTGGCTCTTCTTCTGCATCATGCTTTGCTGCTACATCTCCTTTTCTTCTTCATCTATTTCCAACTTAACCCGTTGGATGCGCTGACTTTTCACTATTACCCTTTTCTCTAGGGTCTCCAACTCTTCACACAGATCAACAAGATCTATGTTGTCATCTCTCTCCTGCTACATGTTCTAATTCTACAGTCATCTCCTGTTCATCTCCCTTGTTGGAAATTTTGAGCAATTCCACTGAATGCTCTTCCCTTCTCACATATTGGTTAGATTTTAATGTCTACTCCACTTTCTCCTTTATGACAGTCTCAACTGGTTGTCCTTCTTCTGTTGCACCTGCACTACATGCACTGTCAGCTTTAAAAACAATTGGCCCCATGGCCTCTTCCTCGGATGCTTGTTGCATCACCTCCTTACAAACATAAGCCTCTGCAAAGCTCAGTCCGAGGGATATGTTGATCCCTCCTATAATCAGTCTGGAATGTTGATGATCTTATACTTCCTCCTTCTCTTCTGTCAACATTTCTTTCTGATCCAAAATCACCTCCGAGTTCCCGAGACTTTCAGACAGTCTCCTCTCCACTGTGCCCACTTAGCAACCTGACTCTCCACTTTTTCCCTCTTATTAGTCTACGATATCTTCAACCGATCTCTCCTCATTTCCCACCTAGAAACCTACAAGATCTTCAGTTGATCTCTTTTCCTCCTCACTAAGGCTTTCTCCACTTTCTGGCTCACAGACGTGAACCATCTCCTCTGTGTCACTGAGGGTTTCAACTTGCCTCAACCTCCTCCTCAATACATGTCGCTTCCCCTTGGGAACTAACTATTGGACATGCCACTTTACTCTCCGCTTCAAGGGCCACTCGTATTTCCAGCCTCCTTGTGCTTCCTGTTGCATCTTCAACATCATGTTGTCGAGTTCTGCTCTGGTCTCCTCGAGCTCTTTATCCATCTATTCTTTACTCATCTGCTTGCGGTCTCTTCCTGGACCTCATGTCTGGCCTTCAATAGCCATTTTCTTTCCTTTGCCTTCCCTCCTGGCAAGTATGTGAGCTTCCACTTGCTCGTTGTGAGCTACAGTCAGCCTTTGGTTCACCTCCTGGAACCTTCTCTGAGATTTTACACTCATGATGAGTGTAGGCGCACACCTTGCGCTCGCCCTTTCTCCCGAGCACTCCTTACTCTCTGGTTGTTGTATTCAAACTGATCATCTCAAGAGCTCTACGGGATCTCTTCTTTTTCAAGAACGCAATTGGTTCTTCTCCTTCAACCCACATGGCTATATGCTTTGCCTACTCTGCAATTGAGAGTACCTATGAATTTCTCCTACATCCCTCCTAGCTATCTACTGACTGCTGCACACTTGCAAACAGTTCTCCACAGAGCATCAACACTATGTCTCCTTCTTTACCTATTTTTTGCAAGCAAAATCAATCTCTGATACCAATTGTTGTAAACCCCTACCCTCTCCTGGGTCTGCGCGACCTCTCGGTCTAGGATCGTTTGACTCTGGAGTCGAATTGGATCTCGGGCCCCTTTTGAGCCCACCAAAATACTCTACCACATGTCTTTTTCTTGAGCCCCCACACTTGAAACAAGTAGTGAGGGTCCTTACAATACCCACATAGCCGTCCAAGAGACTCTGGGATAAAATGTGGGCCAATCTACAACTTCCCAAAGAATTCAGGGTTGTTTACTTTCTCTAGGTGCAGGTCTGTACCAACCCGAACCTCTTGGGCGTTTTCTTTAAGTCCTTGTGCTCTTAAAACTCAAATTCAGGTGCTAGCCCATTTTTCTCTAGCAGAAACAATATATGACTGCGGGATAGAGACTAAGCGCTCAACACGACGCTCTATTTCGGCGGTCTAGAGCTTCGTGCTACGAGTGTTTTCACCTGTCAACACTTCTGATCTCCCGGACCACCGAATTGGTGAAGTCCTAAACTGCCAAAGGAGAGCAACGGTCCTAGCTCCCCTGCTGAGATCAAAATCCAACAATACTTCGGGGCTCCGAGCTTCGACGAATTTTGAAGCACAGTTCTCCACAAATCCGTCAGAGTGTCGGACCGACGAATACTCTCAAACCACAGATTAATGGTTCTCGTTTCCCTCCGAGATCTATAACTCATGAGAGCTCTGGGCCTCCGGGCTTTCGGAGCTCTAAATTCAAACCAACTTTCCTCCTGCTTCCTCTGGAGTACCAAATCTCCATAATGTTGGATATCCTTCCACGTGTCCCTCGCAAATGGACGAACACGATGGACTTCGACCTTCAGGAGTGCTCAACCCTAACAACACAAGCCTCAAATTTTTTGGAGTGTGAAACCTTTGAATCACGGGATCTGATGACACCTGTCCATCGAGATAGACAATGGAGATTTACTCTGTTGCTCCGAGCTTTGAAGATTTTCGAAGCACAACACCTCAAATCCTCCGGAGTGCCAAACTGGTGAACCTTCTAAGGATGAGATCTTTTGCCACGTGTCGGCGTCAATCGACGGTCTGGGATGAGCTTTGACCTTCAAAACTCTGACAACTTCTCACCCAAACGCTCCCATGCATCCCTCCTCGGATCGACAACAGAGATGGACTCCGCTCTTTGGGGATTATGGGCCTCGTGAACACCTTCACCTGCACCTTGCCTTTGCTAGATAACCAGACTTCTTGACCATGCTCAAACTGCTGATAGGTGGTATCTCATCCAACAACATGAACCCACTTCGGGCTTTGGGGATTCGGGAGAGTTGTCTCCTCCACAACAATAACGCGAAAACGACCGAACTCACGAAGTGTGAAGGACTTAAAGTGTTAACAGTCACGCCACTTACCTGGATCCGACGACTGTCGATCCTTCATGCTCAGATCCAATGGCTAGGATATTTTCTCTTCCTCGATGCACTCCTCCTTCTGTCCTAACTTTGATCTGACGGTCCATATTCTTACATGCAGTTGATCTAACGATAGTTGTAGCTCCTCCTCCTCGGTTGTCGATACTTTCCTTCAATTGAAGGATTTCTTAAATTTTCAAAGGCTTAACCTTTGATTCCTCTTCTGCTAGCCCGATTGTTGGGCCTCGACTGACATTTCTGGAAAATGTTATCCCTCCCGAGCTTTAAAACATGTAGATGGTTCGACCTCCACACACCTGGTGTTTTCTCTATGCACACCTTGCATCTTGAGATTCTTCTTGTCAGCTTCCAGTTGCTCAAATTCCTAAGGGACTCAGCCCTTTGATCCTCCAGATGACTTATGGTGCCCTCCTGGCACTTTGCACTCTTTTCTCCAGAGCTTTGAGACTCAAAATGCTTTATCTCTGGCGCACTCCTTGTGCTTGATCAGTGAACTCCTTCCAGAGCTTTATCCTCACGTCTTAAGCTTTAAAGACTCAGAATTAAATATTTTTCCTAAAATCTTTTTGCGCACTCCTTGCGCCCGCTCTATGCACTCCCTGCAAAGCTCTCAAAGTGTTTAGTAACTTTGTTGTGCACACCTTATGCTCTACCTTTAGAGTGTTCAATAACTCCGAATATGACCTCTTTGCACAAGCTTCCCTCCTGAATTTGAGAATGGTTCTCATGTGCTCACTTGGCATGCTCTACCTGAACTCGAAACAGAGTTCAAACACACACTCCTTGTGCTAGCTTCATAGAGTTTCCAATACTCTGTCGTGCACTCCTTGCACTAGCCTAAGAGCCTATAACACTCAACAAACTCACAAAGATAGATAATTCTATCTAATCCCGCAAAGGGAAATATACATGAATTTCACAATATTCATTACCACACAGTAAATTCATAAACACGTCCAAAAAATAAACACTCATCACACCAGATAAATAAACAAAGATTTATATGCATGAAAAACTACTCTTTTGTATTAACATTGGATGCTTTTTACAGAATTTACAGGACTGGACTGCAACAGAGTCTCAGTTCTCTCCTCTCCTCTCTTCTCTTCTCTCCTAATCTTCTTAATGCCTCTAGTCAAATTTTGATACAAAGATATTTTTACAAAAGAGGGGCTTCACGCGCCTTTCTCCACCTACTCTCATTAACTTACATTTAATTGCCATCTAGTCAAAGTCGAATCTAGATCCTCCTATGTGTTAGCCATTAAAGATGACTTTACATACAACCTGTACATATACACTAGCTTGGATTTCCTTGAGCCCTACAACAATTAATCACATTTAATTACATTAAATTTTTAAATTTAAGTTCAAAATGAGAGGGTTGGCACCCCTCCCTTTGGGATCCGCTCCCTCCAAGTGCGTTGATGCGCTGGATTGATGGTGCTTTGATGAGTTGGAGCGATGCTCCTGCATCATACTCCCACACTGGTAAAAATCATGAGCTCCTTCTCATGGCTCCTTTGTTGCTGAAATCCTCCAGGGTCCCAAATCTAAATTTGGAGTTGTCCACCTGCTCCTTTGCTATGTTGTTGTTGTTGTTGTCCTGCTACTTAAGGCTCTCCCTTGGTCAACTTCTCTCACTGTTGGTAGCCTTGTTTTCTGCGCCCAACATCAATCTCATTATCTCTTCTATCTCCCTTTCCAGTTGGTCTACTGGTTGGCTCTTCAACTGTAACCTGCTCTGCTATTGCATATACTTTTCTTCTTCATCTATTTCCAACTTAACTTGTTGGATGCACTCACTTTGCACTATTACCCTTTTTTGATCTAGGGCCTCTAACTCTTCACACAAATCAACAATATCCATGCTTTCGTCTCTCTCTCTCTCCTGCTGTAGGTTCTAATTCTGCAATCATCTCTCTTGTTGAAAATTTTGAGCAATTCCACTGAATGCTCTTCCCTTCTCACCTCTTGAACATATTTTAATGTATGCCCCATCTTCTCCTTTGTGACAGTCTAAGTTGGTTGTCCTTCTTCTGCTGCACCTACACTACATGCAGGAAGTGGGCAATGAGGAATTACACATATTCTTTAGAGCTTCCAAAAAGACAAAATTCCTTGTCCAGATGGACTACCTATGGAATTTTTCTTAGGGTGTTATGACTTTGTGGAAGAAGACCAAAGAAGGGTGGTTGACGTTTCTAGATCTACGAGCAAAATTATAGTCCCATTCAATACTACTTTCATAGCTTTGATTCCAAATTCGGACAACCCTACCTCCTTTGAATTTTTTGGACCAATTTCCCCTACAATTGCATATGTAAAATATTATATCTAAGATTATTGCAAGAAGGCTAAAAATAATTATGTCTAGACAAATCTTTGGTGAACAATTTGGATTGTTAGAGGGGATACAAATTCACAGAGGTAGTGGGGGTTGCACAAGAAGGGTTACACTCAATGAAGGTAAAAAATTTAAAGGCATTGGTGGTAAAGGTGGACCTATTAAAGACTTATGATAGGGTAAGTTGGCTATGCTTAAGATCAATTTTAATTCACTTGGGGTTTAGCTCTCGATATGTTTCCTAGGTGATGAATCATATCTCATGTGTTTCCTTTGCTATTCTCATAAATGGTGCAACTAATTCCTTCTTTAGACCGGACAGGGGACTTAAACATAGATGCCCCCTGTCTCCTCTACTTTTTCTCTTAGTAGCAGAAGGCCTGAGTATATCATTGAAGGAATTTATTGGAAATGGCAGCTTCAAGGGGATCAATGTAGTCAATTCTTGTTATGGCTTGTAGATAACATTATGATATTTCATGAAGGAACAAGGAGGGTGGTCACTAAACTCAAAGAGATCATATATTTATTTTGCATGGCCATTGGAATGATAATCAGTGTTACAAAATCAATGATTTCTTTATGTGGTATCTCTTAGTTGGATAGAAATTTTATCATGTATCTATTTCCCTTTAGTATTGTTGAGTTAGAGAGTGGCCTTAAATATTTTGGCTTCCATATCAAAGCCAATAGGTACGAAAAACGAGACTAGCAGTGACTAAATGTCGAGGTGGAAAAAAAACTAAACTTATGGTGTAACCATTGGTTATCTAGAGGGGGGCATTTGGTAGTAGTAAAAGCTATCTTAGAGGCAATACTAGTATAATAGATGTCTCTAACATGGATTCCAAAAGGCGTTATGGAATCGATACAAGATTATGCTATAAATTTATATGGTCCAGCCATAAAATTAAAAAAGACATCTGTCTGTGTCAAGCCACCGATGGCAGAAAAGTTAACTCCACACTTGATATATTTACATTAATTAGATAGGTGAATAAATACAAATAAAATGGTTGTTCGTCTTCCATAACGGATGCCGCTTCCAATCACCTATGACTGTTCATATTTACATTAATGTTACAAGTAATGCAACCACAAAGGATTGCGTGTCCAACATTATCCACCTTAATCCGAAGGGGTGTGTGTGAGTCCAAACATCATTCTGAACTTCTTAAATTTTTCTTGTAATGTTCATGATCTGGAATCCTTTGTAGTTGTACATATAGGTTGGCGAGCCGATAGGTACCAAGTGTAAATGTAATGTACATTTAGGCTATGAGCCGATTGATACCAAGTGTAAATGTAATGTACATTTAAGCTGATGAGTCATTAGCATTAAGTTTTGTGTTGCGTGCACCAAAGTAAATGCGCACATTACAGTGTGTTACACACACTTGGGTAAGTGTGCAATAATGACTGAAAATGAGCACATACCTAAGTTATATATATATATATATATATATAACGCACAAACATATATATAACCGACTTTTTATTCAACTGTTAATGCTTTTTACTTTAATTCGCAACAATTCCGGCGTTGTTTGTTATTTGTCCTTACGATTTGGATACAAGATGAAAATAAGGTTATTAAAACAAATCGTTTGATTTATTTCTCTTTTCTGCACAGGTCAAGAACAATTTGAGGAACTCTGCTTTGACTTCGGAATTGAGCTGGACGATGTTGTAAGTAGTTAAATCCGTTGGGAGTTTGTTTTGGTTTGCTTCTTCTTGTATATATTTAGTCTGATTGGAAGATATTTAGAATGCTTATTTATTTTTGGCTTGAAAATATTTATTTCCCAAACCTTCAAAGACGTTTTGGGTTTACACTTAAATTATATATTAGTTCATTGTTTAATGCAATGCACGTTATAAACACCATGGTTATTTTTATGTGCTTGCTTTCAATTTCATGGTTTCCAATTTATTAGTTGTTGATACATTTCATGGTTAAAACGAATCTAGTAAACCTTGGTTTACTAGTGAGGTGACTTTGATTTATGGTTTATTTTATCATGGTTTGCTTGATACGCATGACATTTTAAAGTAATAATAACTTAATTTAGGTAATTTTTAGATAGCTTTAAATTTAAATTGACATATCAGATTTTTTTTTTTTTATTAGTTTTTTTATTTTATGGAGATGTATATATTTTATTTTCTTTTGAATTTGATTATATAATAATCTAATTTTAAGGTCACTGTCAAGGATTTTAGTGCTAAAGTTTATGGAGGTATACATATCCTACCCCCTCTAGATTTGAACTTGTTATATCTTAGGAGGAAACACGACTTCTTAACCATTTTGTTTTGAGATTTCCAATTGAAATATATATTCTTGATCATTGGGTTTATTCAAGGCAGATGTCGTTAGGTGTGAGTATATGAAACATGTGAGAATTTGTCATTAGTGGCCCAAAATTCCGAGCAAAAATAGGGAATTCTCATAGAGACATGCTTATGAGTGACTCTTTAACGTCAACTTAGTCTCACTAGATAGAATAAATTCTAGTGGTAGAATGGACAAAAATAAATCCCCGACTTGGACCAAAAAAAAAGGAATGTTATTGTCAAAAAAAAATTATACTTCAATTTACCATTCATATTAAAATGGGATGAAATTCGGTGTAATTATAATGCAAATTTAACAAAAATACATAGTTTTTTAACTTCGCTTATAGGCCAATAAAAAGTGTGCTCTCTACGCGGGCTTGCCAACCCTTTAAAAAAAAATTGGCATTAGAAAGTATATTAGAGGTACACAGTCCATCTATAATATTTCTGCAATAAATAATGATGGATGGGTTTAGAGTAGTCTTTGAGTTGTGAAAAATGTTTGGGTGTTGGGATTTTAGTTATATTGATGCAAGAGGGGGATGAGGGGGGAATATTACTGGGTGGAAAAATGGGTTTTCCTCTTATACCGACTCTTGGGATTTTCTGTCAGGTCTGTGGACATCTATGTTTTCTTTGGACCTCGGGAAAGAGATCACCTTCGTGAATATTTATGGCCCGTATGTGGATAGAGTGGAGTATTAGGAAACCTTGTTCAACACATAATGGTTTTATAGTGGTTCAATAGTGGTAGGAGGGGATTTAAATTTCACACTGGGAGCTTTAGAGGTGTGAGACCCAACTGCTCAAGTTGATGTTTTGTCCGACTTTTTCATAAAAAAGGGATGAAGTTGGTTCGTTGGACATTGGATTAGTAAAGTTTACTCTAACTTGGAGAAACAAACAATTAGGTAAAGAAGGCATTGCAAAGAGATTGGATCATTTTCTGATAACAAAATCCTTCCTCGAGGAAGCTCTTAGAATTTCACAATGGGTATCAAATGGGAGGGGCCTCTGATCATTGTGTTGTAGTGTTTGAGGTGACCATTGTACTAGGAAAACTAACCATCCCTTTCAAACTTAACCCATAATGGTTGGTAGAGGAAGAATTTGTCAAAAAGGGAAAGGATGTTTGGGTCTTGTAACAGACCCAATCCCTAAGTACCCTTTTAGGGATGGGGCATCAAATTTTTGCTTACTCAAATCATCTCAAATCATCTCTCAAAGATGATTCATTCTCTTCTACTTACCCGTAGCTTTCTAACGACTGCTTCGAGGCTCTAAACCGACCTCTAGTTTAGAAGTTACGACTTCCCGAAGTTCTTCGACGTTCATTGGTTGAGGGCCACGTGGCGCCCACATGAATTCATCTCGTTCATACCCTCTCTAGGTTCCCACCTCTCGCAGGGTAGGTCCATCCATCAACCAATCCAACGACTGGGCTTAATCCTCGTCTAACACACAATCCAGCGGGGAATTTGGCATTCGGCGCTGAACGTCCCCTTTCTTTTCTGCACGCATGTCTTCTGGAGTCTCGAATTCCCGAACTCTCGAGGTGCTGCCACGTAGCTTCGACCTTCGTCCCTTTTGGGAGAATATTTTCTAACATCCCAAGTTTCTCGGAATTTCGAACTCCCGAAGTTCCGAACTCTTGAAGTTTCGAAGGAACCAAGAATCCCTCCACGTGGCTTCGACCTTCGGGTCGTTCAGCTTGGTACCTATTGGCATTGATATGGAAGCCAAAATATTTAAGGCCACTCTCTAACTCAACAATACTAAAGGGAAATAGACACATGATAAAATTTCTATCCAACTAAGAGATACCACATAAAGAAATCATTGATTTTGTAACACTGATTATCATTCCAATGGCCATGCAAAATAAATATATGATCTCTTTGAGTTTCTTGGCCACCCTCCTTGTTCCTTCATAAAATATCATAATGTAATCTACGAGACATAACAAGAATTGACTACATTGGTCCCCTTGAAGCTTCCATTTCCTATGGCTTCCTTCAATGATTTACTCAGACCTTCTGCTACTAAGAGAAAAAGTAGAGGAGACAGGGGACATCTATGTCTAAGTTCCCTCTCTGGTCTAAAGAAGGAAGCAACTTCACCATTTACGAGAATAACAAATGAAACACGTGAGATATAATTCATCACCTAGGAAACATATCGAGAGATAAACCCTGAGTGAATTAAAATTGATCTTAAGCATAACCAACTTACCTTATCATAAGTCTTTAATAGGTCCACCTTTACCACCAATGCCTTTAAATTTTTATCTTGATTGAGTGCAACCCTTCTTGTGCAACCACCACTGCCTTGTGAATTTGTATCCCCTCTAGAAATCCAAATTGTTCACCAAAGATCTATCTAGACATAATTATTTTTAGCCTTCTTGTAATAATCTTAGATATAATATTTTACATATGCAATTGTAGGGGGAAATTAGTCCAAAAATTTCAAAGGAGGTAGGGTTGTCCGACTTTGGAATCAGAGCTATGAAATTAGTATTGAATGCAACTAGAATTTTTCTCGTAGATATAGAAACCTCAACCACCCTTCTTAGGTCACTTCCACAAAGTCATAACACCATAAGAAAAATTCCATAGTTAGTCCATTTGGACCAGAAATTGTCTTTTTGGAAGCTCTGAAGAATATGTGTAACTCCTCATTGCCCACTTCCTCCATCAAGTTTTGGTTATCTTTCAAATTGAAAAATCTTGGGAAGGAATTGGACAGTCTTAAAACTTTTGCTATAGTATCCCTTCTCTCACCCTTGAATATGGATCTGCAATAATTTACACCTTCTTTAGTGACTTCTTTAAATTAGATGCCCACGAGCCATTTGGTTTTGCAATCTTCCATACTGAATTAATGTTTTTCTTAAAATTTGTGAATCCGTGGAAAAAATTTGTATCTTTTGTTGATATTATGGTAGTTGCAGGAGGTATTAACCTCCATGTGTAACCTTGACAAGACTAGAATATTCTAGGAAGCTAGAGAAACCCTAAATGGTTGGATACAAACCCTAGAAGACAAGTCGGGTCAAGAGAAAATGTAATATTAAGTTGTTAGCCTCCATGAGTAGAAGTCATCCCAGTTAGGTCACTTGGAGGACTATAAATAAGAGGGCACTAGAGCTCATTTAACCCTCTCTCACTCGCAACTGCAGAAAATCATTTGTGCGCAAGTTTGGAGAGTCGTTGCAACTGCAACTACTGCAACTTATATTTTCGGTTTTAGGCTTGGACTTTCTCTTGGTTATGGTTTTGAATTTCTTCTTGGTATGCTATCTCTAGAGAGTGGTTTGCTACCTTGATTGGGTATTGGGTGTATATTTTGCTTCTGTAATTATTCTCTATATCAAGGTTAAGGTGCTCGGGGGTGGCTTCGTCCTATGGTTGGGTGACAGTATTGCTATATTGTCTATGGTGAAACGAGCACACTTATTTTTCTAATAGGTTATGGGCCCACACTATCTTTGGAAAGTTTAACCGCTGGAAGATAGATTGGGAGGATTTGCTCAGTTACAGTTGCAGTTGCAGTCAAAGTTTTTGGTGCAACAAAAAAACCCTAACCCTCTTGTCAAGGCACCTTAAGTGAAGAGATTGACCTAATTTCTAGATAGCCTAGTGCACCCTAACCTAGCACACCTCTTGGTACTCTTAATAAGCTAAGACGTCCAGTTTGAGTTTTTGGTCAAAGTCAAAGGTTGACCAAGTCGAAGCAGTCATGACTTACTCTGTGAAGTCAGAAAACAAGTTAGAAGGGGATTCTAACTTCAGAGGATGGAAGACAAGGATTGACCTCATCCTTGCCAAGAATAAAGTGTTGGATATCGTGAAAAGAAAGATCGTGGAACCACAGTTTGAAGAAGGAAAAGAGAACGAACCTCAAAACGTTGTAGTTATGGAGAAGTTCAAGGACAATGACATCAATGCTATGAGTATCATGGTGGACTCTGTAAACGACCACTTGATACCCTACATCTCTCATCTTGACTCATCTAAGAAGATGTACGATGCCCTAACTAACCTCTTCTCAGTCAAAAAGATTGGACAAGCAATGAGTATGAAGAATGAGCTCTGTGACATGAAAATGAATGATGATGATTGCATAACATCATACCTTGTAAGAATCTCTCAGTTAAGAGATCAACTACAAGCTATTGGAGAAATCATTTTAGAAAAGGAACTAGTAAATATAGTACTCAATGGTCTTCCCAAGACATGGGATGATTTTGCTGCAAGCATGAACACAAGAAAGGAGTATCTCACTATAGGGATAAATACATGCACTATTAATTCTCACATTAAATTATCAACCGGGGCTCATAAGCTTCAAGGTGAAAACACAAGAAATACGAGATTAGAGCCTAGTCTAGCCTAATCTAAAGCCGACAAAACAATCTTCAAACCCACATTGCACAATCAAAGGAACAATGAACTCTGATTTTATTATCATCAATCTAATGCAAGAGAATTGTTGGATTACTGAGAGGGGGGGTGAATCAGTAATAGAGCAGTTTAATTCTTTTTAACCATATAATCCAAGTGTTATACCAATGTAACATTATCATCCAATAACTGCAGAGTAAATAAGCAATGAACAAATGAACAATCATACACATACATAGTACACTAGTGTTTTACGTGGAAACTCAAAGCAGGAGAAAACCATAGAATGTTTTTTCTTATATGTCTTGAAGAATTACATTCATTGGAAGCACCAACTTCCTTTGTTTTCCAGCTGCAACTGGAAGGAGGCTCCAACCCCCTAGTTTCTCAGGCTACAACATGAGGGAA
>ML781850.1:644400-682952 GCA_009831015.1 Picea engelmannii | reverse complement strand
TGAATTATAGTACACCTTCACTTTATTATTTACCTTCTAAAAATCTCTTAAACCACATTGACTACTTTGACCTTTTGGGGCTTCTAGATGACTCATGAGGGTTCTCCAACTTCACATGGCCATAACTCTCTAAATGTGAAGAGTTATGTGACATTCCACACACCACTGGAAATGACATGACATGTATTATCCATATAAAAAAGTATTACCTGCAAATATATCAAAACTCATACCATTATCCATCAAACAAACTTGGGTCCATTACCCAACCTTGGTTCTCCAACTTCCTTCAAGGGTTGACATCAATGGCAACCAACCTTAATCAACAATCTCCCCCTTTGGCATTGATGGAAACACTCTGATGCAATACTGAAATCATGTCATGCAATACTGAAGTTATATCGCTCATGCTCCCTCTGGAACCATGCCTCTGTCCTCTGCATCTGATAAATCTCTCCCCCTTTGTCATCAATGGCAAAAGTATTTTTCCATCCGGGGTTGCTCCCCCTAACTCAACTTTCCTCTTTATGGTGCTTCCTCGTGTACATCTAAGACATATAAAATAAGCATTCATTTTGGAGTAGAAATACCTCTGAGTCTCTGGCGAATATACTCAAAGGATTCCCGTGGAAGTGGTTTTGTAAAGATGTCTACCACTTGTTCTTTTGTGCCTACATACTCAACTCTGATGTTCTTTTTTGCAACCCGTTCCTGTAGAAAGTGATACTTGATTGGAATGTGCTTCGTCTTGGAGTGCATCACCGGGTTCTTTGAGATACTGATGGTGCTTGTATTATCACAATAGATTGGAATGGGCTCATCATCCTCAACCTGTATATCTGTCAGAGTTTGTTTCATCCAAAGAACCTATGTACAACATGTTGCTGCTACAATATAATTTGCCTCGGCTGTAGATAAAGATATTGATGATTGTTTCTTTATTAGCCATGATAATAAACACTCACCCAAGTAGAACACTGCTCCACTGGTGCTTCGTCGGTCATCAATACAACCTGCCCAATCTACATATGTCTAGGCAATAAGTGATATATCCTTTCCTTTTGGATACCATAATCCAAACTCTTCTATTCCTTTGAGATATTTGAAAATCCTCTTCATTGCTAATAGATGTGATTCCTTTGGTGCTGCTTGAAATCGTGCCACCTGTCCAACTCCCTGCATTACATCTGGTCTAGATGTTGTCACATATAGTAGGTTACCAATCATTGATCTTTATTGCCTCTGATCTGTGGACTTTGAATCATCATCTTTGCTCAACTTGCAACTGGTTTGAATGGAAGTGATAACTGGTTTGCAATCTTCCATTTCGAACCTCTTTGGCATTTCTCTGATATACTTGGTTTGAGAAATAAAAATTTCTTGGTTGCTTCGACGTATCTGAAGTCCTAGAAAGAAGGATAGTTTTCCAAGTAATGACATTTCAAATTTATTCTGCATATCCTTTGCAAATTTCTATCTTAACCTGTCATCATCACTGCCAAAAATAATATCATCAACATAAACTTCAATTAATAAAATACTATTTTGACTTACCTTGATGTAGA
The DNA here is from genome assembly GCA_009831015.1 of Picea engelmannii. Lineage (NCBI taxonomy): Eukaryota > Viridiplantae > Streptophyta > Pinopsida > Pinales > Pinaceae > Picea > Picea engelmannii. The sequence goes on along the minus strand of ML781850.1, from coordinate 681,387 downwards.
GGTTGTTGTTTGCACTTCTTTTTCTGAACCCTGCCTGCTTTAGATATTTATCCACTCCAGAGTACCATGCTCTATGAGCCTGTTTTAGGGCATACAAGGCCTTCTTTAATTTACACACACAATCTGCATTCTTTGACAACTGAAATCCTTGTGGTTGTTCAATGTAGACTTCTTCTTCAAGTTCCCCATTCAGAAAAGTTGATTTTACGTCCATCTGATACACTTTAATATTTTTGGAGCATGCATAAGCTAAAAGCAATTGGATTGCTTCCATTTTGGCAACTGGGGCAAATGTCTCTTCAAATTCGATTCCTTCAACCTGTGCATATCCTTTACATACCAATCTAGCTTTATTCCTTGTAACCTGTCCATCTTCATTCAATTTATTCTTGTATACCCACTTTGTGCCAATCACATTCTTATCTTTTGGTCTTGGAACCAATTCCCAAGTGTTTTTTTTCTCTATTTGATCCAATTCTTCATCCATAGCCTTATTCCAAAATTCATCCTTGCTGGCCTCTTCAAGACAGGTTGGTTCAATCGTAGATGAGAGTGTTAGGTGCGTTTGTTCTGGTGAACAAATTCTTCTTCTAGTCTCAACTCCTGCATCTTTCTTTCCGATACTCTGATATGAAGGATGATTCTTTTGTACTCTTCTGCTAGTTGTCTTTGGAGGCACTTGTTGAACTTGCTCTCCTGCTTCTCTCGGATCTTCTTCATCTTCTGCTTCTACTTATTTTTCATCTTTTGTTTCTTCTTCGTAAAGTTGTTCCATTGATTCATTTTATTCTTCCTTTAATTCGTGTTTACCTGTTTCATCAATTGTTACGTTGATGCTTTCCACAACTTTGTTCAATCTCATGTTGTAACACTTGTATGCTTTCCTTGTACTTGAGTAACCAGCAAGTGCTCATTGTCCACATGAGAGTCAAACTTTCCCATTCTGCCATCTTCTCTTTTGATGTAGCATTTGCTTCCAAAAACTCTGAAGTGCTTCACATTTGTTGTTCTTCCTTTCCATCCTTTCCATAGCTCGTAGGGAGTTATGTCAGTGTTGTTTTTGAGCATTACTCTGTTTTGAATGTGAACTGTTGTATGCACTTCCTGTGTCCAAAAAATATCTGTCAATTTGGAATCCATTAGCATTGTTCGAGCCATTTACTGTATTGTCTTCTTCTTTCTTTCAACAACTCCATTCTATTGAGGTGTCCTAGCAACGAAGAATTGTCTTTTTATTCCATGACTGCTGCAGTAGTCCATAAATTCCTTTGAAGTGAACTCTCCTCCATTATCAGATCTCAATCATTTGATTTTTGAATCCATTTCATTTTCAACCATTTCCTTGTAGATCTTGAAGTTTTCAAAATCTTTTGACTTATTCTTGAGAAAGAAAACTGCAGTCATTCTTGTATAATCATCAACTAATAACATAAAGTATTTCTTACCTTTTAAACCCTTTGTTGTAGTTTGTCCAACAAGATCGGTATGCACAATTTCCAATGGTATTGTTGTTGAATATTCCTTTGATTTGAACCTGGTCTTTGTTTGCTTTCCTTGTTGACAATGCTTGCATAAAGTGTTGGTTGGTTAAGTGATCTAGGGCATTTCTCTCACTGCTTCTCTTTTGCTGACTTTGACAAGGTTATCAAAATGTACGTGACACATTATTCTGTGCCATAGCCAACTTTCATCTTCCTTTCCTAGAGAACACTTTTCATTTCCAATTTCACTTAACACATATATGTTGCCTGAAGTTTTCCCAGCTGTAGCAATCAATTTTCCTGAACCTTCTTTTCTTATCTCGTACTTTTGTGAATCGAAAGTAACTTTATGACCTTGGTCACACATTTGACTCACTCTTAGAAGATTATGTTTCATATCTTCTACTAGTAGAACATTTTCTGCTTTTGTATTCTTGTTCCCAATTCCGACTATGCCTTTTCCAATGATTTTCGCTGAATCATCATTTCCGAAGGAGACTGATCCATCTCTTTCCTTTCTTAATGTAAGAAACCTATCTCTATCACTTGTCATGTGTTTTGAACATCCACTATCAACATACCAACCACATTTGTTCTGCTTAGCTTGTAGAGCAAGTGTGCATTCTTCATTGCTGTACTGATTCTGCTTTCATATCCATGTCCTTTTCCGAGGTTCCTATTTGTGATTGTTGTTGTTCTGTTGTGGTTCTCTAGGAGGGATTGTCATTCTGCAATCTTTGGCCATGTGTCTAAAGTTGTTACACTTGTAGCATTCCACTTCAGTGCTCAATTATTCAAACCTTTTGTAACTTCTTCTCTGTGTTTCACTAGGCCTTCTTGGATAACCCTTTTGTGTATGACTTTCAAAGTTGTTTATGTTCCTGTTGTTAGTTCTACAATTCACATCTTTCCAAAATTATTACATGCATAACATAAACCCAAAAATATAGTTTGATACCTGGGAGTTGAAGATCTTATGAAAGGAGGTGCTCTTATGAATCCTTCTTCCTCATGAGACCTATCTATTTCTGTCGGCCGTTGATTCTGAATTCTGAATCTTCTCGGTGGAGAAGTGTCCCTGTAATTTTCTCTATACACCTTCCTATCCCCTTTGATTGTTTCTGCATAGCTTTTTGGATATGTTTCTTGTTCTGTGGTTTTGGAGTTTGATCCCTTTTTTGTCTGATTGTATCCAAGTACGGACTTGTCATGATTAGGCCTTTGACTGCTGATAATGTCTTTAAAATTTTTGAGTTGTTCTGCATATTTTTTTTTCGAAGATCCTTTCTTAATGTGACAATCTTTGCTTCCAAATTTTCAATGATCCTGTCTCTTCCTTCTAGTTGTTCTTTGAATGCTTCTTCAATTTTTTTATCTTCTTCAATTTAAACCTTCAAATTTGTGATCATTTGTTCTAATTCCCGAGTGTCTTCTTTCTTGTCTAGTTCCGCTTGTAGCTTCTTGTTTTTCCTCTTTTCTCTTCTGATAACTTCTATGGCACTCAACAATTCCTCTCGGTAGTCAACTTCCACCTCTTCAATTTCTTCTTTGGCTTCTTCAAATTCTTCTTCGGTTTCTTCATATTCTTCTTTGGAGTGTTCTTTATCAGAGTCTTCTACTACCATGAATATAACTCTTTCTGTCTCACTGTCATTGACTTCATCTTCATCTGATGATGAGATGTCTTCTTTGGTGCATAAGCTTTTCTTGAAAACTTTCTTTGTGGTTCTTTTACCTTTATATGTTTGTTTGTTTTTTGAGTAACCTTCATCATTTCTCTTTTTCTTATGAGGACATTTGTTAGCAAAATGACCAATACCATCACAATTAAAACAAATTAAAGGAAGATTACCTCTATACCTGCCATCGGTTCCCTTGTTCAGTCTTTTGACAAAGTTGGCCATTTCTTCATCATCTTCCGAGACGTCACTATTGTTGCTATGCTCTTTTTCTTGTTACTTTCCCTTTTTCTTTGATCCTTTGGATGTTTTGAAGGCTACTTCTTTTACATCTGGATTTTTCTGTTCAGTTCTCATTTCATATGTTGTGAAGATTCCATGTAGTTTGTCCATTCTTATTGAGTTTAGATCTTCTCTTTCTTCTAGTGCTGATATCTTAGGGTCAAATCTCATAGGAAGAGATCTTAGTACCTTTTGAACAATTACAGATTCTTGAATTTCTTCTCCCAATCCCATGATTGCATTTACTATTTCATCGACTCGTAAGAAGTAAGTTGCAATATTCTCATATTCCTTCATCTTTAGTTCTTCGAACTAACGTCTATAAGTTTGAAGCTTTGCTGCTTTGACTTTTGAATCTCCTTCATAAATATTTCGAAGTTTGTCCCAAATCTCTTTAGCGGATTTACAATTTGCAACTTTGGTGAATACCGTTTCACTAAGACCATTCAGAAATTCATTTGTGGCTTTGGAATTATTCTAACCGAGTTTCACTGCTTTGTCATTTGTTGGCGGAATTGCTGGTATTGTGTATCCATCTACAATTGATTGCCAAATTTCAAATCCCTGTGCCTGTATATATGTCTTCATCCTTATGCTCCAAAATGCATACTTCTGTCCATCAAACCGTGGTATTCCATTTTGATACAAGTTGTTTCTCTCCACGATCTACCTTTCAGTGGTTAAACTGATTTATGAAAGAACCTGCTCTAATACCAATTGTTGGATTACTGAGAGTGTGGGTGAATTGGTAATAGAGTAGTTTAATCCATTTTAACCATATAATCCAAGTGTTATATCAATGTAGCATTATCATCCAATAACTGCAGAATAAATAAGCAATGAATAAATGAACAATCGTACACATACACAATACACCAGTGTTTTACGTGGAAACCCAAAGCAAGAGAAAACCACAGAATGCTTTTTGTCATATGTATTGAAGAATTACAAGAGAAAACCACATAATGCTTTTTCTTATATGTATTGAAGAATTACATTCATTGGAAGCACCAACTTCCTTTGTTTTTCCAGCTGCAACTGGAAGGAGGCTCCAACCCCCTAGTTTCTTAGGCTACAACCTAAGGGAAGCTCCAACACCCCAATTCTCTGGCTACAACCAAAAGGAGGCTACAACCCCCTATGTTCTCCGGCTACAACCGGAAGGTGGACACAACCACCTGTCCTTGCCCCATCCAACCGCCCTAGCGTATAAGTAGAATGATGGAACCACTGTCGCACTATCACTTTGACATATATTGCTGTAAACATGTACCAATAAACCTACACCAAACAACCTGTACCAATAAACCTGAACCATGCATCAACCATGCATCAACCTGTACCTCAACTTGTAATCGACCTGTACCATAAACAAGTGCATCAACCTTGCACCAACATGTACCAAACAACCTGTAATCAACCTGTACCATAAACAAGTGCATCCAACCATGTACCAAGTATGTACCAATCATGTATCAACTACTCATCAACTATGACTCATCAAGATGTACCAACATCATCAACTATACACGTCATGTATGTGCCAACTCATCAACTACTTGTCTCAACCATGTACCCAACATGTACCTCAACCAAATTCTCTCATCAATTTCATCATCCAAATCTGATTTGTAACTCTGTAATAGACCTGGTGTATATGATCACATACCTGCAAACCTTCCTTAACTTTAACAACAATAAACTAACATTTTCATCAAACTTTTCTTTAGTCTCACATGACTAGTTTTGGATTAGTCAACAACCCTAACTTGAAATAATCATAACTATGTACCTGTAATGAATACAATTCTAAAAATAGTACACAATGTTCTTCAATATGTTTTATGCAATTCCTCCAGGTGTCACTACTTGGAACCTCTCAGAAAAGGAGTTATAACATACCTTGTTGAATTCTGGCTTATTCTAGAGAGCGTACTTGTAGAGAGTGCCCCACACATAATATTTGCTGTATGGATCTCAAAATGTTACAGAGAATACTACAGACCGTACTCTAACCAACACATTTGATATTACATAATTTGAATCTGTTATGAAGAAGTTATGACATTTTTACCTGAAACACATGTTTTAGACTGGTTTCAGGACTAGCCACAAACCCTATTTTCCACATAGTGTAACTCCAAAACTACAACAACCCACAAGATGAAATTTGTACCACACTAAATGGATATGTGTTTTCAATGGGCTATCAATTTCACAGTTTGAATCATTCTAGAAAAAACGTTATTGCGAAAATGGTGAGATGGCCTGTAAATAACATACCTTAAAAAGGATCATCAAAAGAATTTATCCTCCCTTGAATTTCAACCTTCTTTACTTCACCTTCTCTCTGAAATTCGACTTAGATGTCCTTTGGTTACCTCAATCACCTGTAGATATTCAATATGCTCAAGTGTGATATAAAATGAGAGAGTCTTGCCTCTTATTTATACTTTCATGTAGCTTCCTCAAGGGGTTACCTTTTAACCATCTTAACCCACTTTCCTTATTTTAGGGTTAACCAACTTCTAACCACTTGTCCAATTAGTAATTTATCCATTAAATTTATTATTTAAATAATTTATTTTGTATCCACTTTGACTTATAATACACTCATCACTTCACTTTACCTCAAGGGGTTACCTTCTAACCATCTTAAACCACTTTCCTTATTTTAGGTCTAACCCACTTCTAACCACTTGTCAACTTAGTAATTTCTCCATTAACTTTATTATTTAAACAGTTTCTTTTGTATTCACTTTGAATTATAGTACACTCATCACTTCACTTTATTATTTATGTAACATCCCCAGCCACCAACACGTCGGGCAATGCCACTACGCAAACGCTTTACTTAGCTCTGATTACCAAACTGTAACATCCCCGGCCAACACAAAGACCGGGTAATGCTACCACTGTAGAATATTCACACACACACACACACACATATATATAACATGCATTTTAATCGAAATAAAACACATAACACAGAGTTACTGTTACCATTCAGATTCAAACAAGATTAACAGTAAATCCACATACAACTGAACACATGATAACATTCAAGCATCAATAGCACAAACATGCATAACATATAAATTAAGCACAGACTGATACTTATCTTTTCAACTGTAGTAACACCACCAACTGCATACAAACCTTCCACGAACCTCCTAGCCATAGACCACGCTGCTCATCATGCTCAGCAGTGGGTCACCCCCGAGCTGGGACTAAGCACCACCTAGGGCAAGGGAATCCTAAACTAGGCCGAGGTTACAGGAAAACTGCACAGTGCAACCAGAAGGATTCTCTCTAGGAGCCTTCTTACGCCCACTACTCGCAGACTCTCATTCCCCACGTGCCTGTTCCACCCGGGAGTATACACCTTCAATGTCACACAGTCCATCGACTGCTTCATCTCCCTCTCTGGGTCTCGACAACTTGCCGGATCAAGAATTATCAGAGCTCCATAGCTGGTGTTGGACTCTCTCTGGGAGAAAACCACTTCCCAACAAACTCTCTTACCTAGAGAGAGCTGCTCACGGGCCTGACAACCTGCCTCTTCAACCACGAGCCTGACAACCCTCTTCTTCAAGCAGTTTCAACTCAATTTCCGCAAGGTGAGGATAACAACAACAACAATAGCAATTCAGTTAAGTCACGGGTGACAACAACAATAGGAATTTGGGTATGGACATCCAAAAACGTCAACAATACACACTAAGACACAACACGGTTCAGGACATCTCCAGGATGTGTCGGGCTTCACAGTAAAATAACACAGGTTGGCTTCACGGTTGAACTGCGTGGCCACAAGAGCCCACAGTTATGACACCACACGACTCAGACAAATACGGGATACTCGAATTTCCCCGGAGACACGGATCAGTCCGTCAGTTTTCCCACGGGTTTCAGGCTGCATGAACAGGAAACAATGCAGATGCAGACATAGAGGCAAAATGGGTTCAGACGCCCCAGATCCCAGCAAAATCAGGCGGAGGATGAAAAAATGTGAAGCGAACCCAACAACACTGGCTTCCTAGTTATAACTACATGCGCCCAGGTTGACACTTGTCTTCCTGCAGTCGCATGCACTCCACTTAGCATACGTTCCTTTTCCAGGAACTTAGGACAACATTTGTCAATTTGTCCACCTTAGTCTTTTAGGAAATAATAATAAATTATTATCCCCTTTAGAGGTAAGCCTCCTAGCTTAGCCCCTAGGCCCAACACTTAGCCTCCTCCCTTACCCAACCTTGTGGAAGCTTAGTCCCCCATCACTCTTTCTTCATGGTCGGTCTACATGCAACGATGTTTATATTTTACTAATGATCTGCATAATTACATATACAAAAATGAGGCTCATGGCCTTAATACCTAGGCTCTCTGGCCTAATAAACACATAAGCCCATAGCTTATAAACACTTGGCTCACCAGCCTATAAAACATGTTTACACTTCACAATATAACTGGGGCTCGTCCTTGGGGTATTACAATTTACCTTCTAAAAATCTCTTGAACCACTTTGACTACTTTGACCTTTTGGGGCTTCTAGATGACTCATGAGGGTTCTCCAACTTCACATGGCCATAACTCTCTAACCGTGAGGAGCTATGCGATGTTCTACATACCACTGGAAATGTCATGACATGTACTATCCATATAGAATAATATTACCTGGAAATGTATCAAAACACATACCGTTATCCATCAAATAAACTTGGGTCCATTACCTAACCTTGGTTCTCCAACTTCCTTCAAGGGTTGGCATTAATGACAACCAACCTTAATCAACAAGAATAAATTTAAATCATAAAATGAAAATACCAATTGAACTGAATATGAATTGCAAATGAAACACATGGATTGAAACAACACACTTAGAATCTAATCTATAAAAGAAAAATGAAAGAAGCAGGATGTTACCAAAATGAGGGGCCCTTCCCACACTGGTTAACCCTGCTTGAAGACAATCATATCAAGTTGTAATAATGCACAGTGAATCAACAATAGTCAATTCTCCATTTTGATCAAAGACTATGTTTACAAAATCAACTCTCTCATGCTTGTTCTTTACAAAGAAGCAATTACAAAGGATGATAATGATAATGATGGCCCTTTCTCACAACCCTATGAGGCTTATTTATACATGAAGAATCATTGAGGAGTGGATGGGACCGAATCCTAATGCTCAAATTTCAAATTTTACATTTTTAGGCAGAAATCCCAAAAATCTAGGTTTTATTGTAATTTGGACAGATTCGAGTTAGGGATCCACCCATATCTTCCAAACCAATTCGAATTTTGAAAAATTGCTCGTGTAATACTCAATTTTCCATATTTTAGACAAAACCCATATCTTATAATTGCTAGATCTAATACCATCTACACAAAAATCGAGGCACAAGTTAGGAGTTTGAGATTTTTACTAATTTTTCCAGAATCATTCCACTGATTTGGAGTTCCACACGTGTGATCCAGGTGAATGCTAACACACATGTACGCACGACGACGCCGTTCTAGACAAAACCCATGTCCTTGATTTTCCTCTAAAGCATGCCAAATTTTCGACTATAGTCCAATACCGAACGGTTGTTGATGCTGGTACCAAATGACTAAGATCATTTTGGTACCAGATGGTTTCTGGAACATTCTAGTACCGGATGAGCTGAATTGTGAGTACTAGATGACATGAAGTGTGAGTATCGAATGACATGGAGTGTGGGTATCATATGACTGTGCAGGTACCGATTAACTGTAGAACCTTCTGGTACTGGATGACTTGGAGTGCAGGAACATATTGTTTGGACATAGAAACATAGGATTAAACCATCATCAATACAACTATTGTATAATCATCATTTTAATCACTAAAAATATGGAAAATTATGTATTAACCACATAGGATGAATAACAAGAGATAATGGAGGTTTATGGTGTAATTAGGGATATATTATTGACGAAATGTGGGGAGAAGTTGTAATGATGAGTGTATTTGTATGGCAAAAAATATGACAAAACTGGATCCCAACATACCCCCAAACCGAAGAATTTGTATGTCCCCATGCAAACAAGGTGAATAAATTATGATACTCTGCTTATAGATTTATGTGACATTGTTTCTTTTGTGTAGGTGTTGGTTCTTGTGGAGCGACACTTTGGAAACTATCATGAATTGAATTTCAAACAGAGAAACAAAATTATCATAAAAATGGAGGATAAGCAGTGGATGGCGTATCAGAGTGATGGTGAATGGTGTGCATGTGGATATTGGTTTATAAAATGATGGTGGTTGTATGAACTTGGATGGCTTATACTCTGTATCTTCCATCAATTTTAAGACCAATATTTACTTTGTGGTTCTTTGTTTGGATAAGCAACAATGATTTCATCTTCTTTGAGATGACTTAAGAATGCTTTGTGATGTACAAAGAGAAGACACTATAGATGTTTCTTTGTATTTTTATACTACATATTTCCTTTTCATTACTTGGTATTATCATCAGAGTATATTGTTCATTATGAAAAGTGGAGTGAAGATGGAGGGTTTACTGAGTAGTTGTGATAATGCATAGTGGAGTGTGGAGTGGCTAATATTGGTTATGCATAATGTTTTCCAAGTTCTTAGTAAATTAAAAAGATTTGTACCAGTTTTACCTCAAGATACCCTTGCTTTAATGTGCACTGCAGGTTGATAAAGTGGAAGATGAATGGGAGTACATGCTGGCTGAAACTGAAGATTAAGTCAAGCAAGACTAAGAGCTGCTAGAGATCTAGGAGAGCGCTGATGAATGTTGATCTGTTGAGATTTCTTATGTCTCTCTCTCCCCCACGCCTGTTGGTTTGCATGTCCTCATGCAAACTCTTATTAGCACACAAGATTGTTGCAAGCTGAAAGAGGACTATGTGGAACCGATGCATGTTGACTGAAGGAGGGAAATGAAGTATGCCAGAGCTAAGAGCTACTGAAAATATCCTGCAAAAAGTATCCTCGAAAAATATTAAAATTTTTGTACTGTTGGTAGAAGAACCTATTGGTTTCTGTACCAGTAGTACCAGAACAAAAAAATCTAAAAGAACTAAACCAACACTGTTATTACGAGACAACCAAAACTTAAACTTTATCCATGCTTGTAAACTTGGAAATGCAATTAATTTTAAAACATTACAAGCATAAAGGAAATTCCTAAATTACTTATTACATACAATTTCATCAATCATTAATAGTTGTATGCTCAAGAAACCATGTTAATTATGATGGGGGATTTTTCCTCTCATCCTTGAACATGAAAACACGAGGAGATAAGTGGTCTTTAATAAATGAGAAACTGATAGGAAGCCAATCATCCATGTTTAATTTATTAGATAATGACATCCTAGGTATGAATGGCATGTTCTTAAGATCATCTTACATACATTCTCAAATGGAAATTAGATGAGGTTCATTAGATTTTTGTTCAACCATGCATCCTTCTTCTTAAGGATTTACACAAGTATATTGTTCATATGGACAAATATAGATTAGGCATAATGAAAGACATCAAAATCATAACCCATTTCCAGCAATCTTGTTCAGTACTTCGATGGGGTAATTTTGAAATCTAAGAAATATCCTTCCCAAGAAGAATGCCCCATTGACGACGAGCCTGTTAAGTACCCTGATGGGTTTGCCTAGTTATACCACAGGTCGATACCTTCTACCAACCTGTTCAGTATCCCGACGGGTTAGCCTCTTACACCATTTTCCATCAAAGGCTCATGTCCCAATATTTACCCTTAAGATACAATTTTTATATTGTGTTCGCATGGTGAATGGGGAAACATCTTTGAAAACCGTTTTACGGGATGGTATGGTATTGGGTTGAAAGATATTTTATAGATTGTCCATAAAAGATTGTTCGCATGAAAAACAAACTTATGTATTGATATTTAGTCCAAAGACATATCATGGTCAACTTACTTAATGTGTGGTGGACGAGGCCATGAGAGAATGACTTAAAGGTGCCTCTAGTCCCCAAGTTCATCTTCTCCATATAAGATTGTGTTCCCTCACAAGTATAAGTTCCATTCACTCACTTGCTACTATTTGATAAGAATTCTTGAATAACAAGTTCTGATATGAAACTAGGATGTACACGTTACCTATGGGCATCATTATGCAGACCTTAAAGATATTGTAAATCCCCATAATATTTTAAAGTATAGGCTTATGAGCAACTGTTATTATTAATAGTCAGAAATATGTATGTAATAATAAGAAGAAATATCTTAATTTGTTTTGGTTTTTGATGTTAGATCACCAATATTATCTTCATCTCATTTCATTTATTTTAAAAAGAAACATGAAAAGATGCTGCATTTATTTAGAACTAGGTTAACTAACATGCAACTTTTACTCTATCCTATCTAAGAACAAGAAATTGTATTTCACGCGTAAGAATATTTCCAATGTAACCATGTGCGTAACAGGTTTAGAAACACATTCATACTCGGGTTTGAAAGATAAGCTTTAATGTATACCAGAGTACGAATAACCAACTGCTTTGGTGATGATGTGAAGAGTTGTTGAAGAACAGAGTGTTGGTTCAATCTAGAACCAATGTTCTATATTGTCATGATGTTCTCGGTTCACTTCCTCATTTATACCACTCTGCATGTCTCCCTCTATAATGCCACACAAATCATCTTCTTTTGGATGGTTTGTCTCTTGGATGCATACTGGATCTAGCGATATGCATGTCAAGGACTCCTCGATCTCAGGTTCTAGTAGTTTCTCTCCATTGAATGATTCTTCAGTCTCCTTTACAGGTTGGAAAGGGTGATCAAAGGAGGATTCTAGATCTTCTTGTGGATGTAGCTCATGGAAATCTTGCTTGTCTATCACTTATGGAGAGGAAGATAGGTTCTTGACTGCGATCAATATTTGTTCTTTCTGTGAGGCAGAGATTGAGATATCAGCTGCTGCTAGGATGGAGAGAGTTCTCCCAAAGTCTTGATCATCTTTGAGTCCTTGTTGTTGGTTGATGGGTCCTGTTTCACACATGGATTAGTGTAGAGGGGGGGTTCTTACAGTGCCCAAAAACATTTTAAAAATCCTAAAGAAATAAAACGAAGCAAACTAAAATAAAATGTAAGCAAACCAATTATATACTCGAAATGCCACCATGCTACTAGGACCTTGCTGTCACCAAGTTATCTGTTCACATAACTTACCTCTCTTCTCACATATATACAAAAAATGGATAATGCTAATAAAACAAAAATTCTCCCTATTGAAAGGAAGAGGACAACCTAACTTTGGAGCAATCCCACTAAAGTGGATGCGTGGACTCTTCCCTCACATCTTACCGTCTTCTCTCCACCCTTAGGTATTCCTTAAAAGCACACTGTTGATGATTAAAATCGCAACGAGGAATTTCGCCCACAAAGTATTGCTAAAACCATATTATTTAAACTATGCTAATAATATAATACTAGTAGGTGGGACCCCCTTGTAGACTGGAGGCTCAAAGATAGATGTATCACACACTTTTCTACTGTTGTTTCGACACTGCTTACACAGTCCTACATGGTTGACAATGCAATCCTGGTTTCATTTTGACATAGTAACAGGTGGATGATGCATTTTAAGGAATGTTTCTGCAATTCGAGGCATTATTTTTTAAGTTACGATGGGCATGTATTTACAGTCGCTATGATTTAACCATGTCACAAATCATCGTGATCAACTACCTGGCCACATATATACAAGAAATATGTTAGTGATAACATAACCAAAATAAAGAAAGAAAAATTATGAAAAAGTCCAAAAGGGAAAGGATCTATGTTTGAGCTATGTTAAGGATTATATGCAAATGGAAAAGTAAAAGATGTTAGTGTTAGTCCTAACTATTGTATGATTGGTTACTGGCTATACGATTTTCATTTGATTTATTTTGGGCGCATATAACATTACAATACATATGATATGGCATAGACTTGGCAAAGGTTAACGTGTGATGTTTGGGTGGCTCATTGGGCAAGGAATATCGTCGCAGATTTCAATTGTTTGGGCATTGAATACATGGTTAAATGATATGGTGAATGTTTGGTTGTCCTGTACTTCGAATTGAATAGGATAGGAGATGGAAGTGACGTGCAGTAAATGCACGTCATTCCATACTCCCCCCATCGGTCGTCACCCTAGCATTGTTCCATGTTTCATTTTCTGTCTGTTGGTGGTTAAGCTCCGCATTTCAGGCTCTTGGGAAGAAGAAGGCTCGTCCAACTCGCCCTTTTAAGCTCTTTGTTACAAGTATGGTTCTTTTTCACTCCATTCATGAATTATTCTCTATGTATGAACAAACAATGGCTCAGTAATGCTTGGGTTTGTGTGTTCCTGAGAGTTTCAACTGTGTAAATATGTGATATTTCACTCTGTGATGATTGTAATTGCTTTGGAATACAAGCAAAAGAATTGAGTTTTGTTTAAGTTGTGCATTCACTAGTTGCTCTATCGGTTTCAAATCGTGATGGGTCTTTGTGGATATTAAGTGAATGTGGTATTATTGCTTTGTATTAATGGTGGAGGGTTTCGTTCTATGTATTATCGTTGGTTGTTCCCTCACAGTCATGAGTATAACCCTATCCCGTCACATTTAGATTGCTATTTGGTTGTTGTGTAATTTCTTCAACCCGAAATCATGGTCATGGGCTCACTCTCATTGTGCTTTTAGCAAAGTACCCCAAGGTCCAGTCTTAGGGTAGCCATAACGTTAATAAATACTGTATGGTTGTGGGGTATTTTAAGTTATACCTTGGCGTTATGCGTTCTCACTGGTATTGTTGACAAATGGTTCGAATCTTAAGAAAGTGAACAAAGAGGTTATGTCTCCGTGTGTTCTTTGAATAACTGTCACAGTTCAGTTAACTTCGCCTCTCCTCTGCAAGCGTAAAACACATTGTGTGCACTCACTTTTTCTACCCTAACCGTCGTTTCTTTCCTCGGTGGCTAACTATTGGTTCCATTGCCTAGGATGGGAGAAATAAGGAGACCTTGTGGCTTATTACTATGTCTGTATCAAAAGGTATTTTACCTTTGGGTGATATGTCTCTGAATACCTCCAGTTCTTTGTGCTATTGTTAAATGAGCTTGCTCTTGATTGCCTCCTTGTATTGGTTTTTGACAGAGCTCGATTTTAATCTCTAACTGTTCTTGCTCCTTCGGGCATCTTCTTGGTTGTCAAATATTGGTTTATCAATGGAGTGGCGATGGAGTTTTTCATTGAGTCCCTATCTCGTCTTTCTATGATTAAATTGGTTGAAGAGTTGCAAATTGGGAAAGAGTAATTATATACAGTCGAGGGCTGTTATCTTTTCATTATAACTCCATTAACTGTGTTCTTACAACGTGGTCCTAATTGCAAATTGGAAACGCCCGTGGTTTTTCTAAGCCCGATCAAGGTTATATCTATTTGTGGAAATGGTGATTGTGTGTAATTGGTTATGTTCACTGTGCATATATTATTGAACCATCGTGTATATTATAAATGGTTAAATCGACAGTGATGAGGCTCGAGTTTTATGTTGATTGTGGTTTCGTTGCAAAATCTTATTGGTTGACATAATGAAGACTGTTTGTAATCGAGCATGTTTTGGAAGTTTGTTTGTATTTAAAAAGGGGACCCGTGCATATTTTAATTGGGCAACGATTGTAAATTGGAAGACAATGCATGTTTTTATTATAGTGATGCATTATGGGATAGAGGTTGAACATATTGTTCTGTGTTTTTTTAAAAAGGGAAGGCAAAGAAATAAAAGATCAATGTTTTCTTAATAGGACTGTTGAAATGGAAGGTTTGTTTCGATTTTGAGTACGATTGCACATAATTTAGAAATTTTGGGAAATTTAAATGTTGGAACAACGAACAGTTTGATATACAATAATTGTTGGTATGGTGTTGGTATTTTTGGATTGATTTTAGTATAGAGTTATGATTATTTATTACTTAATTTGTTTTATGAACAACATCCATTAATTTCCCTGCCATTCTCTCACTTTTCCACACATTACGGACCCCCTCACATTCCCAGATTCAGTTTGCACGCCATGTTCTTAAAATTAAATTATAATTAAATGAAAACTATGTATTATAGCAATTGAAGGATGACACAGAGATGAGTTAAAGTTGATATGTTTTTGTTATTACAACACAATTGATTGTTGATGATTTGTTGAGCAGTAATCACGATCTACCCCCTTTCTTTTTATCACTTTTCACTCAATACAACCCCTCATATATCCCATAACCCTTATTTACCCCCTGCTCATGACAAGTATTAAATGATTTTTATGAATTGGATTGCACGAGTATGATGTGTTGCTGAGCCAAATTTTGTTTCATATTTAAAAGAGATGTCATGTATGGTTTGTTGAAGAAACTAGTTGCTAATAAACACTGCATACAGGAATGAGCTTCTTCAGTAGAGGAAGCCATGGAAGGAATAACAGGGGAAGAGGAAATTGAAACAGGGGCCCTAGAAGGCCAAGGTTTTTGATACATTTTGACGTAGATCCATAAGAGTTGAACCAACTTTTCCAAGCTGGGTTTTTCAATTGGATTGGACAAGGGGTAGTCCAACCTAGGCCAAAAAGGCCTCCCTTCCAACCCCAACATGTCCCTGGCATCTCAGTTCCCCCTCATGTGTCATTACAACCCGAAGTACTCGAAAATGACAGATGGCAAGAGATTGTCCATCCAACAGTCTCCCAACATCGTGGCTGGCCCAATTTGTCTCTACCTGCTCCTCCTCCACTGGTTAACCCAATTGTCCAAGATGCCCCTTCACACTCACCTGTACAGTCTTCCCACACAAGTAAGAGGCTCAAAACTGAATCCCACCATGCACATGATAAAGGAAAAGTTGATGCTGCCCCCTCCTCTCCCTCAAGTGATTCTACCAAATCCGTCTCACCCCGCATGCACTTGAGAGATGATTGCTCTCATGTTATCACTGAGATCAGGCCTAAAGGCTCCACACATCCTAAGGCTAATTCAAAAAAATCAAAGGGAGACAATAGCAACAAAGGGAAAATTGCCTCCCAAAGTGGCAAATATGGTTTTTGAGTGTATTTATTTATTGATTGTTGAGAACAATTGTCTGCTGAAGTTTCTGGACAACACACTATTTTTGGATATTTTGGATATGGTTTAAAATATCATTGATATTAATTTTCAAATTATGAGAATGATGATGGGAGCCACAAGGAGGGATGTGTTTGATTGATTGACTAGTTGTGTTTATGTTTGTTAAGAAACTAAAGGGAGTCACAAGGGGTCCTACCTACTAGTTATTATTTATTAAAGACCCTTATTATTAGTATATTAATTCTTCCCATAAACTAAAAGTTAGTTGAGTTTTAGTTAACTTAACTAAAAGAGGTAGTTTAACTACTTCAACTAATTTTGATTGCTTAAAGGAAAAATGAGAAGGAGTAACAAGTGGAGAATAGAAGGAGAAAGCGTAATAAGGTATGTTCTTGAGTTTTATTGAGATAGTTCAGTTTTCATTCATTCTTTAATTCATTGAAAGCCTAATTTTCTTTTATGACAACATGGTCCTATTGTAGGAAACACGATTCAAGGCTGAATTACATCATTCAAACACTTTTTTTCCAGAGGTGTTGATCTATCTTTGATAGTCTGTGTAGACTTGTCTGTTTGTGAATTAAATTTCATGACTGATAAAGGATATTGTGTAGAGTCGAGTGGGCAACAATCGATGGCAAGCTGATCCAACTTTTAAAGTTCAGTTTTTTTACTTTCTCTTAGAAGTCCTTTTGTATGGTTTTCATCGGGGACATCTAAGTTTGACTTTGGTCCAAACTTCCTCAAGGATTTTTGTAAAGAGAACGATTCTTTTGATTTATTGGAATGAAATAAGCGATTGCTATTCTGTCTCATCTGTGTTAAATATTGACTTGGTATTTTTGTTTTTGTCTCCACATTTAATTGTGCATCTGTTATATTTAGAAAATTATATAAAATATTGAATTTTTTAGCAATCTTTTATTTATAAAAAATCAGCCTAAGCCCTTGTAACCAATACTTGTGGTTAGGAAACAAATTTTGAGGCTATAAACATAGGGTGATATTCCCGTCTATCTTGCCTTAGCCAAGCAAGATCTGAAAATGCTTGAGTAAGATAATTTCATATCTTTTCCTCAACATTTATTTGGCGACCATACTGGGGAGATCTTCCATATCGTTCTGGTTGATTTTTTATGCTTGCTTATCATCGAATATATCTACTTTTCCGATTTTGATTCTTTCACTGTTTCGTTTCTTAATGACTGTACCTTTTGAAAGGCAACCTAATATTGAGCCCGACCTTCAAGATCAGACCAATATTGCTTTAAACTTGTTTAATACCATCTTAGATACTGCTAGAAATTGGATTGAGCTTAATCGCTCATGGGCAACAATTGAACAAGACATAAGTGCCCAAGAATGTTGGGAATCTAGGCAAAGACAACTTAGGAATCAACCATAGCTTTCTTTTTCTTTTAGTTTTGATCTTCTTTTCATGTCCTTACACCCTCGTTTTTCTAGGAGAAGAAGAGGTTTATCATCGAAAATTAATCCTATTGCTGAAATAGGAAGAAGGAATGTTGTGTTGCCAACCCAACAAAGTAATCTAAGGAGAACCTTGTCCAACTCTTCTAGTTCATCTTTCTATCCCTCACCTATCATCCACAATATGACATCTAGTGGTGGCTCTGGTGGCACTAGAGGTGCTTCTTCATCTCAACCTTCAGCTTCGTCAATGATTGGTAGCTTGTATAGTCACCAAGTCCCTATCAATCTACCACAAACCCCACCAAAGTCATTAAAAAGTATGGGCTTTTTCAGTTTGAAGAAGATGCTACAACTACACCATGGCATGTTTCCTCCCCTCTTAACATAGCACCTGCTACTCGTCCAATTCCTAAATTCAAAGAGCATCTCCCTAGGTTTTCAGGGAACACTGTCACTACGAATGAACACTTGGTGGCATTTTCTAATGCTTATCATAACATAGGAGACAATGACAATGATACTTGTATGCGTTTATTCGTCAATTCCCTTGAAGAGAAGGTTGCAGCCGATTTCTTTGATCTCCATCCTAAGATTTTATCTACTTGGGGGGAGTTAGTCGATTGGTTCAAATCTACATATGGACAATCCAAAAGCCCAACCAAGAAGTTATGGGAATACAATAACATCGCTTATAAGGATGGTGAGACTATTAATTCCTTCAACTTATGTTTCACCAAGTTTTATAATCAAATCCATGAACTCATTCGACCTTAGAACCAAGCCACTTTCATGCATTATTATAATGCATTACCTCCCCTCTATCATCATAGTCTTGAAGAAAAATCCATTGATAACCTTGGTTCCGCTCTGCATACTTGTTTAGAGTATGAAGAACAACTTGAAAGAACAGGTCTTCCTAAGGGAGATTCAATTAAATAGACAGACTTATCCGCCCTCTTACAGCTTGTGCAAGACATGAATAATCGAATGATAGCATATGAACAAAAATGAAATGTCTCCTCTCTTACCCTTGGAGCTTCATCTTCTTCTGCACCCCCTTTATAAATCCAAATGAAAATAATTTTCAGCCTAAAGCTATCATGCCTCGTAGTTGGTGTAACTTTTGCGAGGAACACCATGAGGAAAGTACTTGTGAGGTAAAGAAGAATGCGAGAGATAAAATCTTTGGCAAGAGACCTAGAATTACTATTGTTGTCCTAGACTTTGCAGAGCCAGAAGATGTCATGAACATAAATACCGGGAATAAATCCTATGCTGCCAAAAGCAAATATGATCCTCCCCGCACTTCTTCTAGCCCAAGATCATCCTCACCAGCTACTACTGTTTAGGTTCCTAAGGATCCTGACAGTCAAGGAATTACCTCCCCTCTCCCCTCTTCCAAATACAACATTTTAAATCAGTTGGCTAACATCAAAGCAGATGCAACCCTTATGGACATGGTTGTTGTCCCTGAATAACAAAAGCATCTAAAACAATTCATGGAAGGAAAAGTTTTCGTTGTAGTCAACCTCTCTGAAGAGGTTGATGAAGAGGATTCGTCTGTAAATAAAGTAGGTGTACATAACTTTAGATACCCTGTAAAAAAAACCCCGTTTTATATTTTTGTAAAGATTATGGATAAGATTGCCCATTCTTGCCTCATTGATGGCAGTTTGGGCCCAAGTGTAATGTCGAAGATTATTATGGAAGAGCTAGGCTTGTCTTGTACAAATGAAAACACCAGAAGCATGCTCTGTTATAATAGTTTACAACAAATGACTATAGGTGAAATCAAGGACGTGACCTTGGTTTTGTTTGTGCACCTTGAAATTAGGACAACCCTTAATATTTAGGTAATCGATATGCCAGTAAGTAACTACTTGATCATCCTAGGAAGAGATTGGCAAGATTTGACAGGTGGATACCTCTCACTCGAAGGGACACATTTATTCGTTCCTCGGAATGGTAAAAACATCATAGTCCTTAGAGAGGGGAGCATTTCACCTTACATAGAAATTGTCCCGCAACCTAATGTGAATTATATTGAGGAGGACATAGGAGCATATTCCATATTTCCCGAGGAGGACAACATTACCTTGGAACAAATCGACTTAGACGATGGGATGTGGCATATGCAATTTGATGGTTCATGCTCCAATGAAGGAAACATAGTTGGTTTTATCTTGTACTCCCCTGTGGGAAAAATTCATAACTTTTATTATAGGTTAGAGTTTGCTTGCAAAAACAATGTCAGTGAATTCGAAGCATTACTGTTAGGCATTGAAAATGCCTAAAATTTGGGTTGTGGCCACCTTAAAGTTTTTGGGGATTCCGAGCTTTTTGTGAATCTTGTACGTAAGATATACTCTCCTACAAACAAGTTGATGAAACGCTACACCCAAACTATTTGGGCACTTATATCGAACCTACTATCTTTCAACATCACTCGTGTTAAAAGGGAATTGAACTCAATGGATGATTGACTAGATGTTTTTGCAGCCTCTCCTAATCTACAACTTTTGCCACAAAGACCTGATTGTACTTTTCAGTCTCTGTATCGTCCACATATCCCTGAAAATATATAATCATGGCAGGTCTTCCCTAGTGATGAGAGCAACTATTCTTTCATTCAAAATGAACCTTATAAGCCGAAGGAAATTATATCAATGGAAGATAACAAGATTCCTAAAGGCTTGACTCCTCTAGAAAGTTCATTTTCATTGAGTGATGTAGGCAATAAAGAGAAACATAAAGAAGAGGAGTCGAAAAGGAAAGTGGGTGAAACCATTTCCTTGAACATTGGAACACTCGAGTCTCCAAAGAATGTTAAAATAGGTGCCCAATGTTCTGATGAAGAAAAATTGAAATTCGCCAGACTGCTTGATGAATTTAAAGATGTTTTTGCTTGGTCTTATGAGGATCTTTGTGGTTTTGATCCTGCTCTTATACAACATGCCATTCCTATCAAAAAGGGCATAAAACCAGTTAGGCAAAAACAAAGACCTATTAACCCTGCACTGGAAGCAACTATTTGAAAGGAGTTAGAAAAACTCTTGAAGGGTGGGATTATCTTTCCGGTTAAGTATTCAGAATGGGTTTCTAATTTGGTTCCCGTTTGGAAAAAAACTGGTCAAATCAGATTATGCGTAGATTTTCGTGCATTGAATCGGGCTAGTATAAAAAATTACTTTCCTCTCCCTAATATGGAAATGATTTTGCAGCAAGTTGCAGGGTCACAAATGATGTCCTTACTTGACGGTTTCTCCGGTTACAATCAAATCAAGGTAAAAAGGGTAGATAAATATAAAACCACTTTTATTACTTGTTGGGGCACTTTTGCTTATGAACGTATGCCTTTTGGCTTATCCAATGCAGGTGCCACTTTTCAAAGGGCTATGCAAATAGGTTTTGACAATTTGATCGACAAGATTATTTAGATCTATCGTGATGACTTAACTGTGTACTCCAAAAACCTATCAGATCATTTTGGTCATCTTAAAATAGTTCTCATGCGATGCAGGAAATTTGGCATTTCTCTAAATCCTTCTAAGTCCATTTTCGACGTTACCAAGGGCAATCTCCTTGGACACATTGTCTCCGATTCAGGAATAAGTATTGATCCTGAAAGGATTGCTGCTATCCTAAATCTGCTTGCTCCAACTTCGAAGAAGGAGGTTCAAGCTTTTATGGGAGTCATTAACTTTGGTTGTAGGTTTGTTCCATATTTTGCTATAATGGTCAAGCCAATTCATAATCTTCTTAAGAAAGATCGTTCCTTTTCTTGGACAGATCACGTTAAAAATTATTTTGTAGGGATCAAGAAAGCAATCAGTTCCACACCAGTTCTGGCAAAGCCAGATTTTGAGAAGGAATTTATGATATATACTAATGCCACAGAGGAAGCAATTTATATTATCCTCATGCAAAATGATGACCAAGGTAACGAAAAACCAGTGGATTACATGAGTCAAAGCTTGTCTGATGATGAGTTTAAATATTCTTTTATTGAAAAACATGCTTTCGCTCTTGTTAAAGTTATTGAAAAATTTCGCCACTTCATCTTACGTAAGCATACATTGGTAAAAGTCCCTTTACCCGATGTCAAGCTTTTGTTGTCACAAACTTATTTTTTAGGGAAGCTTGCACATTGGATTGCCAAGATCCATGAGCATGATTTAACTATCATTATTTCTAACACCATCAAGGGACGTGACTTAGCCCTTCACTCAGCTCAACATTCTGAGACCAGTGAAGAAATTGATGAACATGATAGTTCCCTATCAACACTGTTCTACATTGATAATCAAATCCTTCCTGTATCTGAACATCCTTGGTATAAAAATTTGGTTTACTATTTGCAAAATAAAAGATGTCCAGATAACTTAGACGCTCATCAAAGAAGAAGGCTCCGTCTCAAATTTGCTAGATACATCATTATAGAAGACTTCTTGTTTAGAAGATCTGTTGATGGTATGTTGCTTCGCTGTGTAGACAATGAGGAAGCACAAAAATCGTTACAAGAAACTCATGGTTCTTCAAATTCTGTTATTCATGTAGGAGGTCATTTTTCTTCTAAAACTACTTCTTTTAAGATTATCAAAAAACGATACTATTGGCCTTCAATCTTTCGTGATTCTTATGTTTTTTCGAGATCTTGTGAAAAGTGCCAAAAATTTGCTGGGAAAGAACGCCTTTCAGCCATGCCGTTACAACCTGTACTCCCAGACTTTCCTTTTTCAAAGTGGGGATTGGACTTTATTGGTCCTATTAATCCTCCGTCTTCAGCATGACAAGTCTTTATCTTGATAACCACAGACTATTTTACAAAATGGGCTGAAGCTGTCCCGCTTAAACATTCGACAAATGATCAGGTGATTTCTTTCCTTGAAAATAATATTTTTTCCAGATTTGGTCTTCCTTTGGAAATTATTACAAACAATGGTCCCTCTTTTATATCTGCTAAGCTGACCCAATTTTTAGCTAAGTTGGGGGTTAAACACTTTACCTCATCAACTTGTGACCCCCAAGGAAATGGGCAGGCCGAGTCTACCAACAAGAATCTGGTGGGAATTGTCAAAAGGCTCATCGAAGATAAGCCTCGTCAATGGCACACTCTCCTCACTTAAGCCCTTTGGGCAAATCGAACTACCACCAAGGTGAGCACTAGTTGCACTCCTTTCCAGCTTGTTTATGTTCAAGAAGTCATTCTGCCTACTAAGCTGGAACTTTCTTCCTTAAGGTTAATGCTATAGGTCGAAGAATTAAATTCTTCTGATATTTCACAAAGGATGAATGCACTCCTAGGTTTAGAGGAGCAAAGGACGTTTGCCTTGGGGTAATATAAAATGAAGAAATCAAACTGTTAAAAAGTATTTCAACAAGAGTGTCAAAACTGTCAAATTTAAAGTCAATGAGAAAGTGCTGCAGTGGAATTCAACTCCTGCTGATAGGGGAAGACATTCAAAGTTTCAAAAATTATGGTTGGGTCCTTTCAAGATCACTTTTGTCCTGGGTGAAAATTCTTACATTCTAAAGGACTTGCAAGAGCGATTGTTTTCCTACAGCACTAACGGTTCTCACTCAAAACATTACGTGGAACCAACTTGAAGAGTTTAACATTGTTTGGATTGTTCTATATTCTAGTAGTTTTCATTTATGCTTTCATTTTAGTAGTTTTTATTTCTGCTGTTTTCATTTTTGTCATTTCAATTTTGCTGTTATTTTAGTAGTTTTTATTTCTGCTAGTTTCATTCTGTCATTTCAGTTTTGCTTACTCCCATTTTGTTGTTTCATTTCTGTTATGACATTTCTTGATTTTTGTTCTTTTGACTTCAATTTTTGTCAAAACTAAATGTTGGATTAGTTTTTCCACAATGACACTTCTGCAAAGTATTGTTAATCAATAACAATCAAGCTTACACAACTGTTATAATATTCCCCCTGAAGGCATCATTGAATTTGTTATTTGCTTTCACTATTGTTTTATGAGATAGTTGGTTACATCTCGCTTCTGCTTTCCATTTCTTCATCCATTTTGAGATTCAAAAGAGAAAGTTCAGAAAAAAATTTCTCCTTGAAGTCAAGAGCAAGTTTTAGTTGAATGATTATGCTTACAGGGATAAACCCCCTCATACTTTACACTTTCCATGAGTTATTCCCAATTCTCGGTCATATTTCCATTAAATCCGCTTACTTCCCCCAGTTGCATAATCATTCTAATTTATATCTTCTTGATCTGATGTTACTTGGTCTACGAAACCAGACACTCTGAGTTCTTAATCTGTTGGAAATAGATTTCCCTGTGGAGTCGCCAGTTTGTTGACGATTAAAATCACAACGAGGAATCCCCCCCCATAGTATTGCTAAAGCCCTATTATTTAAACTATGCTAATAATTTAATACTAGTAGGTGGGACCCCCTTGTTGACTGGAGGCTCAAAGATAGACGTATCACACACTTTTCTACTACTGTTTCGACGCTGCTTACACAGTCCTACATGGTTGACAATGTAGTGTTGGTTTCATTTTGACATAGTAACACGTGGATGATGCATTTTATGGGATGTTTATGCAATTCAAGGAATTATTTTTTATGTTATGATGGGCATGTATTTATAGTCGCTATGATTTAACCATGTCACAAATCATCGTGATCGACTACCTATCCACATATATACAAGAAATATGTTAGTGATAACATAACCAAAACAAGAGTTGAACCAACTTTTCCAAGCTGGGTTTTTCAACTGGATTGGACAAGGGGTAGTCCAACCTAGGCCAGTAAGGCCTCCCTTCCTACCCCAACATGTCCCTGGCATCCTAGTTCCCCCTCGTGTCTCATTACAATCTGAAGTCCCTGAAAATGGCGGATGGCAAGAGATTGTCCATCCAACAGTCTCCCAACATCATGGTTGGCCCAATTTGTCTCTACCTGCTCCTCCTCCACCAATTAACCCAATTGTCCAAGCTACCCCTGCACACTCACCTGTACAGTCTTCCCACGCAAGTAAGAGGCTCAAAACAAAATCCCACCATGCACATGATAAAGGAAAAGTTGTTGTTGCCCCCTCCTCTCCCTCCAGTGATTCTGCCAAATCCATCTCATCCCGCATGCACTTGAGAGATAATTGCTCTCATGTTATCAGTGAGATCAGGCCTAAAGGCTCCACACAGCCTAAGGCTAATTCAGAAAAATCAAAGGGAGACAGTAGCAACAAAGGGAAAATTGCCTCCCAAAGTGGCAAATAAGGTTTTTGAGTGTATTTATTTATTGATTGTTGAGAACAATTGACTGCTGAATGAAGTTTTTGGACAACACACTATTTTTGGATATTTTGGATATTATATTTTTTGGATATGGTTTAAAATATCATTGATATTAATTTTAAAATTATGAGACTGATGATGGGAGCCACAAGGAGGGATGTGTTTGATTGATTGACTAGTTGTGTTTATGTTTGTTAAGAAACTAAAGGGAGTCACAAGGGGTCCCACCTACTAGTTATTATTTATTAAAGACCCTTATTATTATTATATTAATTCTTCCCCTAAACTAAAAGTTAGTTGAGGTTTATTTAACTTAACTAAAAGAGGTAGTTTAACTACTTCAACTAATTTTGATTGCTTAAAGGAAAAAAGAGAAGGAGGAATGAGTGGAGAATACAAGGAGAAAGCATACCAAGGTATGCTCTTGTGTTTTATTGAGATAGTTCAGTTTTCATTCATTATTTAATTCATTGAAAGCCCAATTCTCTTTTATGATAGTAGGGTCCTATTGTAGGCAACAAGATTCAAGGTTGAATTACATCATTCATACACTTGTTTTTCAGAGGTATTGATCTATCTTTGATAGTCTGTGTAGACTTGTCTGTTTGTGAATTAAATTGCATGACTGATAAAGGATATTGTGTAGAGTCAAGTGGACAACAATCTGTGGCAAGCTGATCCAACTTTCAAAGTTCAATTTTTTTACTTTCTGTCAGAAGTCCTTTTGAATGGTTTTCATCGGGGACATCTAAGTTTGACTTTAGTCCAAACTTCCTCAGGGATATTTTGTAAAGAGAATGTCTCTTTTGATTTATTGGAATGAAATAAGCGATTTCTATTCTGTCTCATCTGTGTTAAATATTGACTTGGTATTTTTGCTTTTGTCTCCACATTTAATTGTGCATCTGTTATAGTCAGAAAATTATATAAAATATTGAATTTTTCAGCAATCTTTTATTTAAAAAAAATCAGCCTAAGCCCTTGTAACCAATACTTGTGGATTAGGAAACAAATTTTGAGGATATAAACATAGGGTGATATTCCCGTATATCTTGCCTTAGCCAAGCAAGATATGAAAATGCTTGAGTAAGATAATTTCATATCTTCTCCTCAACACACACCACACTTGCATGAAAATAAACAATCAAGGATTTGGAGAAATAAAAACAACTTACTGTTGAGATCAATTCCCGCTTCCGAAATCGCCCTCCCCTTTTCTATTTTCCCAATTTATTTTATCCCTTTCTTTTCCCTCTTCTATACTTACCCAATTTCCCTTTTTCTTTTCTCCCTTCTATTTACCCTTTCTAGTTACTATACTTAGTTGTTTTTCGAAAACGTCTAAGTGCGCGGGTTGACAGACTCACGGGTTTCTCATTTCCACTCATACTTCCATACCACGAGTTTGACCGATCGCCGTATCATTTCATACTTAGCCGTTTTTACTTTCGCAGGTTCCTAGGTTCCCAGGTTGGCTGGTTCAAGATTTCATATCCCATGTTCCGCGATATACAATTCGCACCCAAAATATCCGCGATCTACATTTTGACCATCAGACTCCTTGATCTCCTGAGTATCCCATCTCTCCCATATTGAGTCTGACCAGCCGCTTTACAACACTTAGCCAATTTTTGATCTTTTTCGATGGCGGGTTCACAAAGTTTCCAAACCCCAATTACTCCCCTCCGTCCCTGTTATTCCTTAACCTTGTTTTTGACCGATTGGTTGTCCTTAGTCCCTGTCCTACCCATTTTCCATAATTTTTTATTAAACTCTGTTTTTCCCTTCTTAGGTTGAAAGCTTATTTTAAATATTTTTATGCACTTTTTAAATGATTTTGAAGTTTTTGAAGATTATGATATGATATGAAAGCTTTCTATCACATCACTTGTCTTTTCCTCATTTGAATTTTCAAATTTTGTCAAAGTGGAAAGGGCACTGCAAGAATATCGCTATTCTTGCAGCGCCGGGAGTAATCATTGTTTTGCATCCGCCACCCTACCTAGATCGTGTTCTAACGTTCAAAATCATTATTAGAGGATCTGTACATCTCTTTATGATCTATTTTAGGTTGTTATTCTTATGATGACAACTAAATTCGGAGGATCGAGCTGTACTCGCCACCTCGACATCAAATCAACACGGTCGATTATCATTCGATATGAATGAAATCGTTATCTGCCTATTTTAACTAGTCTGTTATTCTACGCATGCTTTGCAGGTAAAGAGATAACTCTGAATTTTCAACAGCCCTCGAAAGTTGGAGATTAAACCCTTGATCTTCTTAGAATTTTCTGCAGGGTTGTATTAGTGTTATGGCACCCAAAAAGAGTGGTCAGATAACCAGATTGGAGCATGAAGGGACATAATTGCTCGAAGAATTTCCTCAGATGGAACAAAAATTCAAGGATTCTGGTTGGTTCGACTTCTTCTCGAAATTTCAGGGACATGACGAGCATATCTCTATGACATTTGCACAAAATTTCGATGGTTTCGAATCTATAGTTGGTAAACTTCTAATGCACGTGACAGAGCATTCCATAACTAAAGCTTGCAGGTTACCAGTATATGGGGAAAGATGGTGGAAGAAGAAAAATGTAGTCATGGAGTTTGTAAATCAGTTGTTAATTCCAGAAAAGAAAAACCCCAATTGGAGCTAGGGTATCCCACACAGCTGGGTGAGGAAAGAATGACACACTTCTCTGTTGATTATCCATAGGTACATTACATGTGAAGGCAGATTTTCTCTGGTCCATCTCTATCATATTAGACTGTTGATCCATGTAAATGGTGATTGCCCTCTTAACCTACCTTATTTCTTATTAAAAAGTTTATCCAATATGTCTAGGAGGATTCAGTCATGCCCTGCAACAACAAAAACCAATCTTTTTCATCAAGGGTTGATCAGAACATTGATAGTCTTTTCCTTGAATGAAGTTCAAAGGTCTTGGGATTGGTTAATCCAGTCGTTAAAACCTAATCACAAGCAACTAAGTCTAAAACTGTCAAGGAGAAGAAACCTGTCAAAGAGAAACAAACCTCTCAAGCCACTGAGGTTTTGATGAAAAAAAATTCCCTTGCAGCCAGGGTAACTCGTGTTGGCAAGAGAAAATTACAAACCCAACAAGCTATTGGTGATTTTCTTATGGATAAAATTAATGAGAAAGGCACTACCAGTCGAGGTAAGAAAATTAAAATGGATGAAGAGGCTTACATCCATTTTGATCCAGATATAAAAAGGGAATTTGATGAACATGAAGATTACATCACAAATCCAGTTCAAAGTCCAACTAAATAGAGGCGACAACCTACAGGCAAGAAGACTGCAAAAGGTAAGAAACAGAGTAAGAAGAAAACACTTGTACCTAAATGTCCTAGAAGAAATTCTACTAGAGCTGCAAATAAATTCAAATTGAACTCAAATGCCATGTTTCATCCTTCCATCAAGAAGGATAACCTCATAATCATAGAAGACAACCCATAAGACTCCAAGAAAGAGATAAAAAATCAAGCTTTGACATCTTCTTTACATAGGTCAGAGAAGGAATCTGAAGAACAAAAGAAGAAAAGGGAAAAGGGAAAGCAAATTGCACAGTACTCCAGAAGCCCTGTGACCAGGGAAACTACAAAGTCAAATTCAATATCTGAATCTACATTTAAATGCACGTATGCAGTTAATGATGAGAGAAATGATCTTTTTCCAGAACTAGATCAACTGCAAAATCTTCCAGAAACCAGAGACTCAGAAAGCACAAAAGAAGAAGACCTCAATACTGGGCTATCTTCAAAATATGTAATTAAACTAAGGAAATCCCAAGCTTTAATAGATTTGAACTTACCTACCCCAGTAGAGGAATATCCAGAATTCTAGGTGGAAGCAAGGAAAGAAAAAGTCAGAGTAAAGGAACTATAGAGTATGATTAAGCAATTGAAGAAAGATAAATCTTTTGTTGAACAATGGAATGCTAAACAACAAGAAAAGATACAAGATTTCAAAAGGAAGAGGAAAGAGAAGAAGACATTACTAAATGAGGTAAGAGAATCCAATATAAGATTATATTGGCATAATGTTGTGCTAACAACTAAGCTCAAACAAAGAGACACCAAGGCTTCTGCAGTCATCATACCATGATAATTCAAGGAAATTCTACCTCAGTTTTGATTGTTCAATGCTATTACTCAGAAAGTAAAGATGAGCAGTTTGGTTCTTAGTGTTGGGTTCAAATGGAACTTTTTGATATCTCAGATGAATCAACTCAGCAAGATAGTATTCCTTTTTTTTTGGGATTTTTCAGTTTTATAAAACTGTTTCCTAATCTATATTCGGTTTGGTTGTTGAGCCTACTACAATATATGCATTAGAAGTGCTCGTATGAGCTTTATTCTCCTAGGAAATAATCATTGACATGATCCTATTGTAAAACTGTAAACTAAAAAATAGGATCTAGAGGAGTACTTTGTGTGCTTTAAAAAGTCACTGGAAAGATTGTATGAAGGTCGATTAGTTGGGCATTCAAGGACCTTTTTTGTAAAAAACTCCACGGTAAGACAAGACTATATTTCATATTGGTACTAAATGGCAAAGGCATGTTGATGGTCAGATATTATTTCATATCTTTATCTGTTTCTTTTGTTACTTGAATACATTTATTCTGTTGCAATGCATATAATTTCTTGATTGTGGGTGACACAATGAAAATTTTACTGTTTTTGTTCATAATTAAGATTGTTTTCAAGTCATGTTCTTGTTTCTTAATGATGTTTTGAAATAGGAAATCCATGTGTGAGTTGACAAACTAGATATTGACATAACTTCCTTTCTTTATTTACCTTACCATTTGATCTATTAAAGTGTCTACCATTTACTAAACTAGTGGGATGTTTACTTTCTTTTACACTGAGTTATATGTTTATTTGAATCCTTGAACCAACTTTCAACCATTTTCTAAAAACTTATTCAGAAAACCCTTCATAAACACCATTGCAATAACTTGATGATGCCCTAGCTTGCCCTCTCACAACCAAGTGCAACTTTAGGGACTAATAGTCCCCACCACCTTCGTGCTTCTTTCCAAATGTGCAATTAGTATGGTTTAATGCTAATAACTCATCATGTAGTTTCTATAAATATTTTTGTTAGGATATTTAGACATGTAGGAGTTAGTTAAGATCTACTTGGTCTAATGTGTCGTTAGGTAAAAGTGTGTTTCTTTAGTATGCATTTGTAGTTAGGAAATCTGACGGTCACAATATGTTCTCGACATAGAAGGATCCGGCGATTCATATTCTCCTCGATCTTAACGACCATTGATCCATGAATTAACACCCGATTGGTCCATGATATCTATTTAAAGAGCATGGAAGGTCATTTGCTGATGATCGATTGTGAGAAACTCTCTTGTAAAACCTCTCTGTAATCTTTTTCTTTTGCATTGATAAATTGGTCCAAGTGGTCGCGTTGGCTGGGGCTGTGAATGTTTCCCCATAGGGGTTTTACCACGTCAAAACATCGGTGTGTTGATCTTTGATCTGGTTGTGTGAGTGTTTACTTAAGGTGTTCGTCCTCTGTTGGAATACCTGTGTTGTCGAACATGGTATCGGATCCTGTTTGAAGACTCGCTCCTTTTGTAGATCGAGATCGTGAAGCCGAGTTGTCTCATCTCCATTTTCTGTCATTTTCTGTCATTTTCGGGCTGATAGTACTGTTCCGTTGCGCCCAGAGCACTCGTCTCAGTCAGGAACAGTTTTTGTTTCACTCGAAAAGGTTTCTGTTTGCCCAAGATACGACCATTTCAGTCAGATCCATAGGTATAAAGCTTGAATACACACTTTTAAAATTGTTGCAAAGTATTATTTTGGTTTTATATTATTTATTTCCAGGTTGCTACTCTTTTAGATCTGCATATTCTCTTTTCTCCATGCCCCGTGTGATCTCGACAAATCAGAAATAGATAGGAAAATGTGCATCTTCCGGGTAAGCTAACCGAGATCTAACCCTTGCTATCATCGAGAAGCGAATTTTTTTTCTTGTGTGAAAAGAGTTTTTTTTAGCATGCTCTCCAACAACAACAACAACAACCCCAATCCTCTTGCTAAATAATACAAAGTGTTTTGCTAGACCATTTGGTTAAAAATTGCCTTATTAAGTAAGAGGTATTGAGTTCAAGTAGCTTTAATATTTTATTTTAGAGTTATTTATTTTGCATGCAACTTTTCTTTTATAAAGTAACTTCATTGTAAAAGTGATCCTCACTTCTCTTTATAAAATTGGGTCACTTCATAACGCAACTTGCACCACCACGTGGTCCTTTGGTTATCGTTTATGCCTTTTAAAAAAGAAGGCATAACTCTCACATCCAAAGTCCTTTTTCAGTGCCGTTTATTTTTTAACCGCCTAATTTTTCAAGATCTTTCCATCCGGATCATCAGCTTCAATTTTTAAATCCATATTATCTGCATATTTAATATGGCTTATACAAGTAATCTCTTGCTTACCAACACCAACTACTTCCAATGGAAATCCCATATGGAGGATTTATTAAGAAGTAAAGGCTTGTACCAGATTACCTTGGAAAATGAAACAACACCCATTGATGCTGATAAGAAATTCAAATGGGATAATAGGTGCTAGCACTCTGTAATTTCTAAGGCCGAGAAAGAAATGGATAGAGGTAACTATTTCAACCAGCTTTAGGTTGAATTCTGACACTTCAACCAGAGAGGGCTCTCTCACATAAAAATACTCAAAAGATCTGGAAATTAGCTCACAGAGGTCATATTATGGTATAAGATGGGTTTTGTATGGTTTTAAAAAGGCTGGTAGGACATGCATGAGAGAAAATACCATTGGGCATTGGAGTCAAATTTTGAAGATTAATGATAGTGAGTCAATAAAAGATGGGTACTCTCTTAAAACACATGCAAAGTAGGCACTATTTTTTAGCAAATAATGTTTAGATGACAACAGAAAAGAGAACAAGACAGTCCATGATAGTGAGAGCAATTAAGAATTCTCAATGTAACTTTAGAAGGAAAACAAAGAAGATATAGATTATCTTGGACAAAGCACTGAATATAGATGAATTATAAACCAACAATCCTTTAAACATAAAAAGTATTTACTGCATGAATGGAGCATCAAAGATGAATTCCAAACATATACTCTCAGTCACATACTGGAAGAAACAAACATTAATGGAAATGTGGATTACAAAGAAAAACATGCTTAAAACATCACCGTGATAAATCTATGCTTGATGAGAGTATTGGGCTCTGTATTAATTCATAAAAAACGTTCAGGAAAATGATAGAGTCCAAATAGTCATATCTGTTAGCAAATCCCACCCCCTAATACTTCGAATACTGAAGTATATATAGACTTATTACAAATGATATTGATATAATTGATCAAGATTTATTTTTGGAAGATCTAAAACTAATTATTACAAAAATATAAAGCCAAAAGAATTTCTGCCACATAATCTGGAATTTGCTATTTGATGGAGGTTGTTGATGATTGACTGCTGATCTTCAGCTGCTAAGTGTCTTCATGCCACTGACATATGGAATGAGGTTGAAACTACCTCCACGAAAATTGTTTATTGTCCTCTCATCTTTGCCATCTGTCCCTTTGGATTATTCACCTCCCGAAATTATGAAAAAATAGGGTCCAAGGAAGTCTTCGATTATCCCTCTGAGATAGATGTGTAAAATATGGGAGAGGTTTTTGTATATCATCTTGTTCTCATAAAAAACCTCTCTCGATTTTTTGAAATTCATCTCCATTTGTCTGGGGTCTGAGTTTGAAATAGATGTCTCAAACAAGAAAATCTTGAATCCTGAAAAATAGGGCTCAAAGATGATTTTGATTCTCCCAATATGTAGTATATATGAGAAATATGGGAAAGGTTTATGTTATTTGGCCCATTTTGAGAAAAAACCTCTTTCGGTTTCTCAAAATTCCTTCTGGTTTACCCAGAAATTGCCTCGAAAAATGACTGGTCGAAATTGTCAAAAAAAGGGTATTAGGGGTGTGTGTGTGGGGGGGGGGCGCGAAATGATACGGGAACGACATGTGGCAGTGGTAAAAACCACTTTTTAGACCCCTCCCCCCCCTCTTGTTAAAGTTCGGATGACAGGGGGGGTCCGAAATAATGTTATGACCGTTGATTTAATTTGTTTTGGGATGGGAGAGTCCGGGAGGTAAGTTTAAATGTTATTTGTTTTTTTTATTATATAGTTTTTATTTTTTATTTAATTTTGTTTTATTTATTTTTTTAATTTAGTTTTGTTTTTACGAATTTTATTTATAATGTTTTGTTTTATACGTATTTTTTATTTTTTGTTTTGTTTTTACATTTAATTTTTATTTCTTTAGTTTTTGCTTTAATTTTATATGTTTTACGTTTTAATTATTATTTGTTTTTTATTTTATTGTTTTTAATTGTTAAGTTTATTAATATTTATTATATGGTTTTTATTTTTTATAATGTTTTTATTATTATTTATGAATGCTACCCTATTACATACTATTAACTATATACAATTTAATGTCATTTAAATGATTTAATTAACATTACATTATTTAATTAATAGCTTTAACCTATATACTAAGTATGGAAAATTATCATTATTTACACTATCCTAAGTACTAACCTAATTACTAATTATTTAAATTATTAATTTAATTAGTTATTAAAATAATCAATATTTTATTTAATTTTCTATCTTAGGTTATCTAACTTTATTTCATGCAGGGATGAAATTAGTGGGGGGAATGGTGAAGTGGATGATGTAATGGAATGAATGGTAGATGAGATGTGGCCCATATGATGAATGAACATGAGAGTGAGTGGCACAACAACGAATGAAGGATTGAGAAAAATAGACGAGGGGCAAAGTCATCCGAGGAGACCAGGCAAGCCAAGAGCCTTTTTGAAAATAATTTACAACATGGAATATTATTTTCAACCCAAAACCACTGAAGAATGAATATCAATCAACATAAATAATTACCCTATAAAATTATAGGACCCTAACATAGGCTCCAGCTGGGGATGGCAGCTCCCGAGGAGGTATCAAGAATCTCAGATCTTTGAATTCGCAGATCAGTGCCTTATCCATTGGGTTGATCCCAAAACCTGCAACTTGCTCTGTCATGAAACCTGTGTGACTGAAAATATTGAAATTGAGATCCAAATCATTTTGGAAACTGAAATCTAAAACTGAAGCTGGAAATAATGCTTGAAAAAAGTGCTCAGGGCACTAAGCTTATTTGCACACTGCTACCTACCCTAAACTACTGAAAATCATGCTGAATCAAATAATACAAAAATGCCAATGAATCCAGTCAAGTAGCTGTTGAAACAAGTGGACTGCTTGACTGCTTGTTAGCACAATCAAAAGGACAGCTTGACTTTTTGTCCACAAAATCAAAGCTGTAATGTGTAATGGAAACTGCTGATGGACCCGATCTTTATAATAAAAACATGGTTTCATACTTGAGTTGAAAAGAACCTGCATGTAGTTTTCTATAGGATCAATAAAGGCATGATTAATTACTCTGTTTTTCAGGCCTTCAATGACCAGTTGATCACGGATGATTTCATCATCAATTGTATCCTTAAAGTTAAACCCTGATTCTAACTCTACAGTTTTAGTATCGTACTTGAAAACACACTTATCAATCTGCAAATGAAAAGGTAATACAATATCCTCTTGTTTTGGGGAAGGAATATTTTCCAAGAATTGTTTAGGATCTTGGAATTATATGATTGAATATGAGAATCCAAAATTTCAATATCCTTCTCAAATCTTTCAACAACTAACTCGAGAAAACAAATTTTACCCTTAGGAGAAAATTTTCTTGATTTCAAACAATGAAACAAGGTTGTTGAAAAACTTTCATCAATTGGAAACTTTGCTAAGTTATCCTTGAATTCCTTTAAAACTTCACAAGATAAGGATTTGTCACATACCCATTCATCTTGTTTTGCAAGAAATCTGATCAACATGTATTGGAGTTTCCATGAATGTTCTAAAATCTAGATTCTTTGACAGTGGAGTCACCTTGAAAACTTTGAAGCTCTGGATACTTTGAACATGGAGTCACCAAGTGAATAATTCAACCTTCTTTTGTCTGATCACTATTCACCATTAGTAATCAGATCTGGAACTTGATTCACTTTTCTGAGGAAGATCAAAATTCTTCCCTAGTATGGTCGCCACAATGTTGGCACTCTGTAATTTCTAAGGTTGAGAAAGAAATGGACAAAGGTAACTATTTCAACCATCATTAGGTTGAATTTTGACCCTTCAACTAGAGAGGGCTCTCCCACACAAAAATACTCAAAAGATTTGGCAATTAGCTCACAGAGGTCAAATTCTAGTATAATATGGGTTTTGTATGGTTTTAAAAAGGCTCGTAGGACATGCATGAGAGAAAATGCCATTGGGCATTGGAGTCAAATTCTGAAGATTAAAGATAGTGAGTCAATAACATATGGGTACTCTCTGAAAACAAAGGCAAAGTAAGCACTGTTTTTCAACAAATAATGTTTAGATGACAACAAAAAAGAGAACAAGACAGACCATCACAGTGAGAGAAATTAATAATTCTCAATGTTACTTTAGAATGAAAACAGAGAAGATATAGATTACCCTGGATAGAGCACCAAATACAGATGAATTTTGAACTAGCAATCCTTTAAACATAAAAAATATTTACTGCATGAATGGAGCATCAAAGATGAATTCCAAACATATACTCCCAGTCACATATTGCAAGAGACAATCATTAATGTAACTGTGGATTACAGAGAAAAACATGCTTAGAACAACACTGTGATGAATCTCTGCTTGATGAGAGTACTGGGCTCTGTATTAATTCATAAAAACGTTCAGGAAAATGATACAGTCCAAATAGAAATCTCTCGCAACAAATACCACCCCCTAATACTTCAAATAATGAAATATATATAGACTTATTACAAATGATCTTGATATAACTGATCAAGATTTATTTTTGGAAGATCTAAAACTAATTATTACAAAAATAGAAAGCCAAAAGAATTTCTGCCACATAAACTGTAATTTGCTATTTGATGGAGGTTGTTGACGATTGATTGCTGCTATTCAGTTGCTAAGTGTCTTCATGCCACTGGCATCTGTAATGAGGTTGGAACTACCTCCATGAAAATTGTTTATTGTCCTCTCATCTTTGCCATCTATCCCTTTGGATTATTCACCTCCCAAAATTCTAAAAACATAGGGTCCAAGAAAGTCATCAATTCTCCCACTTTGAGATAGATGTGTAAAATATGGAAGATTTTTTTGTAGATCGTCTTGTTCTAAGAAAAAACCTCTCTCGTTTTTTTGAAATTCATTTTCACCTGTCCAGGGTCTGAGTTTGAAATAAATGTCTCAAACAAGAAAATGTTGAATCCCGAAAATACGGCTCAAAGATGCTTTTGATTCTCCAAATATGTAACATATTTGAAAAATATGGGAGAATTTTATGTTATTTGGCCTGTGCTGAGCAAAAACCTCTTTCGATTTCTCAAAATGCCTCCTGGTTTGCCCGAAAATCGCCTCGGAAAATGACTGGTTGAAATGGGAAAAAATGGTTTTTGAATTGGGGAAAGTGGTTTTCGGAGAGGGAAAGGTGGATTTCGGGTGGGGGGTGTGTGGGGACCCCCTCTCGTTAAAGTTCGGGGG
This sequence comes from Picea engelmannii, assembly GCA_009831015.1. Classification (NCBI taxonomy): domain Eukaryota; kingdom Viridiplantae; phylum Streptophyta; class Pinopsida; order Pinales; family Pinaceae; genus Picea; species Picea engelmannii. The sequence continues at coordinate 644,407 of ML781850.1, read as the reverse complement.
GGGGGGG
>ML781850.1:609989-632211 GCA_009831015.1 Picea engelmannii | reverse complement strand
TGACCTCATCATCAAAGTCCACTTTTACAGAACTTAGTTGATTAGTAACCGTATTAAAATCATTTAAATGATCTGCAACAGACCCACCTTCCGACATCTTCATATTAAATAATCTCTTCATTAGAAATACCTTATTGGACGCCTAGGGTTTTTCATACAATTTGGCCAATGCATCCATCAAACCCTTCGTTGTCTTTTCTTTGGAAATATTGAAAGCCACCGACGCTGCCAGGCTCAGCCATATCGTTCCTAGAACCTTTCTGTCAAGAATCTCCCATTCTTCACCCTTCGTAGCTGTCGGCTTCTTTGCTATTCCACCCAATGGTAGGAATAGATCCTTATGATATAAATAGTCTTCCATCTGCATCTTCCATAACTGGTAGTTTTGGCTATTAAATTTCTCGACCCTAAACTTTCCATCTTCCGACATTGTTCCCACTCGAACCAGGAACCCTCTTTTCCTACGAGTTACCTTTCTCTCTGATACCAGTTGTTAGAAAAACAGGACCGTGGAGCAATAAATAAAATAAATGCGGAAACAAAACACAGAAGATACACAATACAATAGAGACACAGATTTACGTGGTTCACCCAGTGTGGGCTACGTCCACCAGAGAAATTGCCAGGTCCTTCCTTTATTATTATCCAACATATGAAGGGATACAACCAACAACAAGCCCGCTGTAACTTCCTCTTCTTTCTCTCACAGTCCCCTATCTCAAAATACAATATTTTCCATCAACCATATTCGCAATACATTTCCCTCATAAAAGAGGGATGCTTTCTAGGGAAAAAAGCCCCAACATAATCTCTATCATTAGATCTGCGACCTTATAATGAACGGTCCAGATTTACAATGAAATTACAATATACATTTACAAGGAAATTTTTCTTTCGGGTGCCCACTTGCCCCCATATTCCCTAGCCGGGGGGATAGCCCCCCCAGACCCCCAGAGGGGGTACCCCCCACGTGGAAGAGTTTACATACTTCTGGGGTGTAAATACTTCATGGGGTATAAACATGACTGAAAGTAAAAGACCTCTGAATCAAGAAGATAATCAAGCTCCACAATCAACATGTCCAACATGATTTAACATATAAATTGGGATCATATGGTTTAAATATAATTTAACACATACAAATTATTGATGAATGATAAATATTTTAATCATAATGTCCAAGTCTTTGACTTGGACATTGATCAAATCATTTCAAGGATAACCATAGTGATTTTAAAGGTGGCATTCATAATCATTAATGATGATGTTCCTTTTCTCTCATTAATCCCAAATAACCCACGATTTCAAAAAAAACACTTGCTCGCATTTCCAATTTAGGGAAACATGATACTCTGCGTCCCCTTTGTTTTTGATATGCATTTCCTTTGTTTTTCCTTACCACCATGCTGAACCGCCACGAAGAATCGAAAGAGGCCTAAGCATAAGTCTCCAGGACATGAGGAAGAAGCCCCTAAAGCTAAATCCATTTCCTATCTCAAGATCATGTCACTACCTTAGGAGTATAATTATGTTTTGGTAATCCATTTTTATTTGCAGAGGGACTTGCAAAACCTCAGGCATGGGAGGAATGTTGACTCCATGTTTTGCCTAATTTTTGCCTTCTATAAGTCTCTTTCCGAACATGCAGATCGTATAATTCATACCTCTATTAGCGCTTTTTGAATGTATTATCAATTTTCTTCTATCAATTTTTTATGGATCAACATAAGGTATGTGTCGTATTCTTTTTTGATGATTTTATGATGATAGAATGAACACAATCCATTAACATTTGTCTTTTATTTGAGACAGGTCGAAAATGCCATCCATCCCTTGATCCAACCCTCGATTTGGCCCTTTTCCAGGAAGTGAACTTCGAGATCAATTTGTGTGAGAATGAAGTTGAATCAGAAAAATCTGCCACATGGGTTTTGTGCCTAATATGCCTAATTAGGTCCCTTAAGGGTCGTTTCCTATAATTCTGGACGGATTGAGAGCAGTCTGTGGACGTTCATCCAGTAGCCGAATTTATATCAGACAAATCCGACCCTCAGAGCATAGTGCAGTTGTGGGTTGGCATATTGACGAGCTCTTCTTGGTGAATCCAAAACATGGGTTTTGTTTCTGTTCGAGATCTCTAGCTATGGATATCATTACATTTAGATTTGAGCAGTTGCATCGGCCTCTATTTTGAGCACACAAAGCTGTTGAGAAGATGTCATCTGTTGTCAAGATTTAATGAATTTCTGTTGTAGGAGAGCGTCGACCTTTTCAGTGGTCGACCTCACAACTATGTTTACAAACTCTATAAGTACTGGGAGTCTCTCGGGACGAACATACATGATTTATATATATACAACTATTATATTGAATTTCTCTGTAAAAACTCAGTTCTGGTGTTAATATGAATGATATGCTAAGTTTGTGACTGTATATTAAGTTGGAGTAGTGCCATGACTGTCTAGGGGGGCCAACAATGGTCTGGGTTTCTTAATTTACTGTATATTCATATTTATGTATTTAACTCTCTTGTGTGCAGGTTGCTTGCTGAAGTTGTGTTTATTTTCATATATTGCTTGCAGATTACTCGTAATTGTTTATATCTAATTGTCCATACTCTGACATCTAACATCTCTTATGCAAGTCGTGTTTTATTAATGTATATATGTTCATAGTCAGCTAACTGTGCAATTATATACAAGCTTTCTTTCCTTGTTTTATAAACTATAGATTACTTTTCATATTGGTTATTTAGGGAGTGTCTATAACAACTACATCTACTTCATTGAGTTGCGATTTTCGATTACTTTCTGTAGGTTTGCATAAATTGTTAATTCTATTTCCAGCATCAGAGTGATAGGATAAGAGCTGATTTCAAATCTCTTTTGCACAATGTTTATAGAATGTATTAATTATAAGAACATGCATTGATATCTTCATAATGGCAAAACTCTCCATAGACTGTCTTCTTTATACTTTGCACATCTCTGTAGAAATTAATATTGAATTAATTCCATTTGAATTACCAGTCGAGTTGTCCTAGTTAATTTAATCTCTTTATTATTTGATTTTTCTGGCATTAGATTAGATTAGGCTATACTGGGATAGATTAGAGCTCTAGACCTGCACATACAATGCTAGCACCTCGAAGCTTACGAGCCCCGAGTTGACAATTTAAAGTCGAAATAGATAGCATATATTTCACTCGACAATGACCAAGAAATCTAGCGCCTAGAAGAAGTGCACACTTCAACCCTACAAGTAGGCGTTGAGTTAATGAGATAACAATGAGCGAGTGATCCACAATGTGTTATGGACCTAACCCCTCACATAGGTAGATTAATATATTTCCATGTAATAAAGGTCAATATTAATAATGCCTAGAAATAAGGAAGAATAAGTCCAATGTAAGAAGACCTAATAGAAGCTTCCGCTTATAGAAGGATCTTCCTCTAGATGGTTATTTTGATAGACATATTTAGTATAAATAGGAGTCGAGGGTATGTAAAATTTTGTCTTGGATATTATTGTAATAAAGATCTGCTTTGCTGGAGGTTGCCCCCTCAAAGAGACAAGTGAACATTGCTCTAGTAATCAAAGTGCTCTTTCTGGTGTTATTCTGGTATCATTTTGGTATTATTGTGGTGTTGTTCTAGTTATATTGTTGTTCATCTGCCATTTCTAACTATTTATTTATGTTCTACATACTTTTTATATCTGGAATATTATACAATGAGGATCTAACTCTCTGATAAATACATGACCTAGCACATCAAATATATGTATCTAAAGGCACAATAGGCCTGACTTGTATAACTTAATAATATATTTAATATTTACACAATATTAATTATCTTTACACAGTGGGGCTGACTTGTACCCTTCATAATACAACTTAGGGTTTCACAATAGTCTTACTCTTTGACAATATAGCAAGGGTCTCACACACATCCTCTAGTGCTCTACCACTAGGGACAAGTCCACACATATGCTCAACCACATGGGATGTCACTCTCAACAGATCAACTCAACCGAATCCTGTTGGGTCCCAACAACTCCCCCTAAATGTTTACAAAATTTAAAGGGCCTCCATTAGAATCTTGATAATTATGATGAGCTACAAAATCAACATTTTCAAATAGTTTCATACCTTGGCTTGCTTTGAGACAAACTTAAGACATTCACTATAGTATGAGACATTCATTACAAGAGTATATGTCAAAATTTAGAAACGAGCATAGAAATCTCAATTTAAACAAAAACATTAATTTTTATCCACTGTTTACTTTTGTTTAAACTATGATTATGTGTTTTTTCTTTTTGCTCATTAGTAAGTTTGACTATTTTTTAATAATGGGTTCAATACTTCATCAAATAATATCTTGGTTGGTTTCTCATTTTCATAAAATCATTTGGTGATATTAATTAATTAAATTCTTTTTTCATTTTGCATCTCATTTCAAAATAAAACTAATAATAATAAAAAAGAATTATCTATCATTCGTTTGATTTTGTAAAAAACCAAAATTAATATTTTTCTCTTCTCCATTAACTTGAAGCTTCTAGAATTTTAGGATCATATTTGAAAGGAAATTATAAACAATGTTTGTTTAGAACTTATAGTTAGTTTAAATTCATTTTTGATTTTGTTGTTTTAGATTTTGTTTTATTCACAATTTTTAGGTTATTAATTTAGGTTTCTTTTTGTTTCACAGGTTTCTATTATTAGTTATTTGGTATGGATCTGATCATGGTTTGATTTTATTATCCAAATACGTTCAAGATGATTGATCCAAAAATAATATTGGATTGCTACAAATAATGTTATGAGCAACAGTAGATAAAATTTGGAAATGCGTCAAGATCAGATAGATGATTTTGTAGGACTGATTGCAGCCAAACTGTGAGGAATTTGAAGAAATGGTTGAAAACCCATTTCCCAAATGGACCCGTTTACCTTCCGCATAGAAATTGTCCCAAAGAAATGCACGATTTGAGAGATATTTGTGTCTCTTTACGAGACAAATTTCAGGTGGCGGAAATTAATAGTGACACACAGACTGTTCATTAATTGTATAAATATATGAGAAAGATTAGAGCCAAGAGAGATCCAAGAATTGGAGAGAAGGATTTTTATCCTTTCTCTTTTGTATATTATTTCTTTTGTAAACTTTTTTTTCTTTTCAAATGGAGTAACGGATGGTTGGAATCTTTGGGAGAACAGACGAGTATTTTCAAAGAAGAATATGGAATTCCAGGTTGCTTAATGGCTTTTGTCCTGTGAGTAAAATGGTTTTATTTTCATTATAGTATCTTCATATTCTTTGAGTAATTGATTATGCATTGATTTAAATTAGCTTTAGTCTAATTTATCAATACATGGTTAATTGCTATCATTTATGTATTATTATTATTATTATTATTATTTTTTATCTTTAAGAGTCTATTATCCCAAACAAATCTTCCAGGACTACAGTATGGGCATGTGATTTTAAGAAAGAATATGGGAAAACAATTCATCTTTGGCTTTAGACCTGTGTGATGCTTATTCAATTTCATTCTTTCATTATTGTTGTATTATGTGAATATTATTATGGTTGATTTTAGCTTTAGCTTGTCATCATATGGTGTTTTCATACTGTTAAATGTTATATGCTGTCCATAATTTCTTATTCCATTTTTTTATGTGTGATCAATCGATCATTCGATTATTGTGGAATTTATTTCTAATGTTAAACGATGGATAATATCAATACTTAGAATTGAGTTTTCTTTCGTTCTTAAATATTGATTATCTTAAGATCACATGATTTTTAATTAGTTGTTTTCCTGTTATTATTAATTTACTCCAATATCAAATACTTCTTTGAATGTATTCTGGAAGTGCTAGTATTGTTCTGTTACATGTTTCCCTTAACAACAGTACATGCATGATCTCATACAACACATAAATATAATACCAGTTTCGTTGATCAGCTACAGGTTATTATGTTTGTTATTTAGTTAAGTTGTTTATGAATGAAACGATGATTACATTAATTAGATTTGACTATTTTTGTGTCACTGTTTCAATCGTATTCATTTAGTATTTATTTGTTTAATATCTTAAAAAAAAATCCAAAAAGAAGTGTTGTTCATATTTGATTCAAAAACTTTATCAAACAATCATTTTCGCAAGATTTCATGCAAACCTTGTAAACTGTATATAAACTGTTCATAATAATTTGTATATTCACATTCTTAGATAAATATTTGTAATTATTGTGTCGATTGTTATAATCTTTTCTTTAGTTAGTTTATTTCATTTTTCTATCTTTAGGACCCTAGTTGGCTAACATAGCCATTAAACCTGTCAGAATAGGTTACACCAAATGGCTTGGGTTATTTAGACAACCCTGGACCAGATCTATTCTTCCAGTTGACGGCATGTCAAATTTGCTCATAAAAAAATCCAGAGGAGGACCAGCTGTAGATCCATCTCAAGTCGACTCAACTAAGTCCATAGGAGTACAACATGAGACCATATCAAGTCATCTCAACTCAGTCCAGAGGAGCACAACAAGAGACCAACACAAGTCCATCTCAACTCAATCCATAGGAGTACGACTCACCTATCACATAGGTGTTCTCATAGATCATCTCAACTCAGTCCAGAGGAGTACGAATCACCTATCACATAAGTGTTCTCACAGATCATTTCAACTCAGTCCAGAGGAGAACGTTCTAGAGAATGTCTCATGAAGTTGCAATCATCAACATTTACAACATCATATCACACAACAAACAGTTGTTAAAATCTAAGGAAATCTACCATTGGTGCATAAAAATAATTTTTCATTTGAATTAAATGAAAATATTGAACCCTCCAATTTTGTTATTGCATTATTGGATCTACATGCACAATTCAAGGATCAACAAAAACCAAGTGCATCCACGAGCAAATAGAGGATGAATGAATCACCAAGAAGCGAAAATAAATCTCAGCAGATGATCAATATCTTTGTTATATCTTTTTAGTTTAGAGTGTATTCTATTTTTAGAGCTAAAAAGGTGGAATGTTTAACCACTTTTGGTTAAGAGGATTTTTCTTTAAATAAACAGATTAAATATGTATTCAAGGCTTCTTCTGGCCGAATGTAAAAGAGAACCTTCTTAATACCAATTTGAAAGAGAAGACAAAGATTCTACATTTCATTTCATTGAGTTATGTGGTTTCTATGTATTGTCATTTCATAATATTATTTTCTTCACTCTATGGCTCTTAAAGGTTGAAAGACTACAATTTAGTAACACATATATTATGGTCCATATAATTGGAAGTTTGTTCAGCTACAACTTTTCCTTTGTTATTACTATGAGTAAAACAAGACCTGTAGCTGTGTGAATCTCCTCATTTCAATTCACCTTTTAAAGACCCATCCTTCATAATTCTTCTACTACGGATAAGGTAAGATTTATCAGTATTGAATACCTTACTTTATTTTGACAGTTTTTGTTAATCAATTCTACTTTTCATATACTCAATATTTATAAAAGACTCAAAGAAAGAGATATTGCCTTTGTGTTTTCTAATCATTAAATGCATTCAAAGTTTCATCTTAAAACTAAAGGTAGAAAAACATTATAAAAAACAATTATCTTAAATTTTGGATGCTTCACATTATTCTATGAGCCAAGAATAAATATCGGGAACAACATCTTTTTGGCATCGCTACTAGGGATGGAGAAACGAAACTATCTTCCCTGAGAATACGACAAAGTTTAAGTTTCAATTTTTGATGGTGAACAAGAATTGAACACAAGGTTAAGGCTCATTTTTTTATTTTTCACCCGAAGACTCCATTTTGGAAAAGTTGGCATTTAGAAAAAAAATACCAGAAAAAACCCAGACGATAAACAAACTATGCCAGTTTCAGATCCCAAAAAACTGCTGAAAACCAAAGGATATCTAAAGAAAACGTTTGCATCAGTAGGTAAGGTCTATCAACCAAAGATTACTCAAGTTAATTTTAAGATTCCAGCGGAAGAAGTAAGTTTACTTAGTTCTAAAGAAAAACATAAAAATAAACCTCATTTCGTAGAAGCCTCAACTAGTAATCCTAAAATTAAATTAGAAAATCCATAGGAGGTAATTTCTAAAGCAAAGTTGTATGATCTAAAGGGAGAAAATTTTTAGTTACACCTTTCTCTTTGATAGATACTTTCACCAGTGAGAGTAAATAATCATCTTAATCTCTTAACGTCGTTTATACATGACCTATCCTTAGTCTTCCAGAAGTAAAAGTTTATGTCTCTGAAAATCATGAAGATATCCCTTTATACTCAGGTTCATCTCTTATAAGTTCCCCCATCTATCCATCTAGTCGATCTGAAATACCAAGCTCAAGTTCCCATTTCCCATCTGATTTTGATTTTACATCCCTATCATGCGATCCATCACCTTTCGATTATCTAGGAGATCTCCGTTCTCACCTTCTTGAAGCAATTAAAGATCTAGTACAACAATCTTTTCAAATATTCGATAATCTACATTACAACCCTAGTATCTCTTCTCCAAAACTTTTAATGGCTGGTGTTGGAGGTGAATGAGGTGGTGTAAATATAAGTCCACCACTACCTCCTCTGAGGATTTTTTCCAAAGTCATGGCTAGATATGCCCCCTTAGCCCTCCATGTAGTTCTGCATAATTTACCTGAGAATTATATGAAAAGTCTACCTAAATTCATGGTAGAAAGGGATTTAATAACCACATAACACATATCATTTTTTGATCAATTTGCTAATATTCTTGGCATTGAACATGAAGACATTTGCATGAGACTGTTAGTACATACTTTTGAGGGACAAGTTAGAACTTGTTTTAGGGGACTTCCTGCAAATTCCATACCATCATATGATGATTTAAAAACTTCTTTCTTAAGACAACGAGGTGAGAAAAAGGATCATTTATATTATTTAACTGAATTTGGAGCTTTAAGGAAGAAAACATCTCAAACTGTTTCTGAATTTATTTAAAGATTCAATAAACTATATAGCAAAATCCCAGCCGAAGTTAAACCTTCTCAGACAGCTTCTAAAGTTACTTTTGCAGGGGCATTTGATTCAGATTTTTCTTTACCTTTAAGGGAAAGAAGAGCTACAACATTAGTTGGAATGCAAGATGATGTTATCAAAATTGAATCTAATATGATGGAATCACGAAAACTGAAAACAAAGGTTGAGATGGGAATACAAGAAACTAGAAGATTTAAAGAACAAGCAAGACCCTCCAGTTCTGGGAAAAACACACAAGAGGAAAAGATGGATGAGATGGCTAAAATCATTAAATATTTATCAAATAAAATTTCCAGGATGGAAATTGAGAAAGAAAAACCTGACCCATATGTTAGAAATCAAAATCAATTTAGGAGAAACCTAAATACAAACCCTCAGATTCAATAGAAGAAAATTAAGAATGAGGAACAAAAGATTCAGGCCCCTTTTAAAACATAAAATATTATACATGGAGATGATGTTCAAGATTATGACAAATTAGACGAGGATATAAAAAATCTCAGTGATGATGATGTTGAACCTCATTTAACTCAACAAGACTATGAAAAATCTTTAAATCTTGGATCATTATTTGATGAGAAAAATATCAATAACTTGGGAGACTCTACATTACAATATAAGGATCTTGCCGATTCAATAATGGATGAACTTCATAATAAATATGATTTGAGGCCAAGAGATAATACTTCCACTACCAATCCACCAAAGAATGTTTTGGCACAAAATAAAGAAAATGAAGCAGTGGTTTCAAAATCACCTACTGAAGTACAAGTTGCTCAAATAAAGCAAGTTGAAACTAAAGCAACACAAACTAAAACGCTAGAAAACAAAGAAGTCGAAGTACAGATCAAAGAGTTAGAAAAGTTAGTTGGCATGTTCAATCTTGAGAATTAATTGAATAAGATTAAAATTCCAGTCCCTTTGGTTGAACTTGCTAGAAATCTAGTTTACAAGAAGCAGATTTCAAAGGTAATTAATTTTCCAGATGTAGAATGTCAAGCTGATGTTATTAACTTGCAAGATGAGAAACCAATGATTATGTTTGGACCATATATTGAAAATGATAAATAATCAATGACTCCATTTTATACCACTCTTATTGTGCATGACAACAAATTTTCCTTTATTAGGTGCATGGTGGGCTTCGGTTTTTCACCTCTTTATTGTGTGGAAAGACTATACTAGTGAGTGTGCAGGGGAAACTTGGACAATTTGGTTAACCGATGGAGGAGGAGCATGCAAAGACAAATTGAGCCAGTCACTATGTTGGGAGACTTTATGGTGGACAATCTCTTTCCATTCGTCATTTTCAAGGACTTCAGGTTGTAACGAGACATGAGGGGGAACTAGGATACTAGGGAAATGTGGGGCTTAGAAAGGAGGTCTTTCTAGCCTAGGTTGGACCGCTCCTTGTCCAATCCAGTTAAAAAATCTAGCTTGGAATAGTTGGTTCAAATTTTGTGAGTCTGCATCAAAATGTATAGAAAACCTTGGCCTTCTAGGGCCCCTGTTCCAATTTCCTCTTCCCTTGTTACCCCGACCATGGCTACCTCTATTGAAGAAGATTATTCATGGATGCATTATTTATTAGCAAATAGTTTCTTCAACAAACCATACATGACATATCTTTAAATATGAAACAGAGTTTGTCTCAACAACACATCAGACTCATGCAGTCCAATCCATAAAAATCATTTAATACTTGTCAATGAGCAGGGGATGAATAACGGTTACGGGATATATGAGGGATTTTATTGAGCAAAAAGTGGTAAAATGAAGGGGGGTAGATCATGTTTACTTCTCAACAAATAATCAAACAATCAATTATATTGTAATAACAAAACATATCAACTGTAACTCATCCATGTGCCATCCTTCAACTGCTATAATACAAAGTTTTCATTTAAATATAATTTAATTTTAAGAACATGGAGTAAATAGTGAATTTGGGAAGGTGAGGGGACTTGTAATGTGCGAAAAAAGTGAGAGGATGGCAGGGAAATAACAAATACTGTTCATAAAACCAATCAAGTAGCATAACTATGTACTAAACTCAATACAAAAAATACCAACACCTATCAACTATCACCGTGTATCAAACTGTTTGCTATCACAACATTTAATTTTCTCAAAACTTCTCAATTAGAACAGTCTGCGCAATCAAACTCATAATTGAAACAACTTTCCATTCAATAGACCTGTTAAGAAAATGCTTGGTCTTTTAATTTATTTCCTTTCCTTTTAAGAATTTAAAGAAAACAAACAACAACATTGCTCTACCTCTATCCATAATACATCACTATAAAATATCATACATTGTCTATCAGTTCGTGATCGACTAATTAAAACATATGCACAGGTCCCTTTCCAAATCGAACAGACTTCCAAAACATGCCCGATTACATACATTTTTCATCATATCAACCAATAAGGTTTTGCAATGAAACCATAGTCAACATACAACTCAAACTTTATCACTGTCGATGTAACCATTTCCAATATGCACGATGATTCAATAATGGATGCATAATGATCATAACCAAATACACATAATTACCAATTCTATAATTTTCTATAACCCCGATCGGGCCTAGTGAAACACACAAGTGTTTACATTTTGCAATTAAGACAACGCTGTAAAAACATAGTGAGTGGAAAGATAACGAGAGGACAACAACCCTGGCCTGCATATTATTACTGTTGGAGCATAACCCTAACTTACATTAGTTTATACATAGATTAGACTCCTAGATCTTGGTTAATACATTCATTTACACTTTATTTCACCTAATTTGGCCACATAGAGAAGAAGGGCGCCTCATCCCTAGATTTTAGGGAAAACTGCTATTTTTAGATCAAGACTCAACTCCTGGTTCTTGTTTTTCTTGATTTATTCATGATTTATTCCAACTCCCCCATGAAAAAACTCATCTATTATTGGGGAATGCACATCTCCTCTTTGAGTGAGATTTATTCCTTAATTAATTATTTTTGCCGTTACTATTATTAGTAACTACTATTTCGGGTCAGTTAAGTGAGTTGGAACTGCTTCTCTTGTCAGTTAAGTGAGCTTAAGTGAGCTAATGTGCATCACTTGAATCTTGTGGACATTAATGAGTGTGTGACATGTATCTTTAGTGGTCTAGGTCGAACTATGTGGTCTCCCTTAGCTTATGACACCTATTTGAGCTATTTCTAGCTTTTTTTGACTAGAATTTCTTTGTTGGAAATTCTATATATTCACCTCCTCTCTTCTTTTTGAGGATGGTTTCTCATGTATATTCATTTTTTATTAATATAATTCTCTGATTTATGGAGCAAAAACTTTCTCTCATCTCTTGAATATGAACAAATTGTTTGTGTTCAATTTAACTAGAATTCTAGATCTATCGGGGTTTCTGTAGGAATTCTACAATTACTCATTCCCAATCACTACCTTTCAACCAATTTAATCATAGAAGGACGAGATAGGGACTCAATGAAACTTTCATAACCACTCCGCTTGATAAACCAATCTTTGACAACCCAAAAGATGCCCGAAAGGAGCAACACAGTTGGGGCTTTAAAAATTGGGCTTTGTCACAACAAATACAAAGAGACAATCAAGAATGAGCTCGGTCATCAATAACACAGAGAACTGGAGGTCCTCATAGGCATATCAACCACAAGAAAAGACCCTTTCTATACAAGAACAATAGAAAGCCATAAGGTTTCCTTATAACCCCCAGTCTGGGCAAATAGAACAACAGTTAGCCACAAAGGAAACAATGACGGGTAGGGTATAAAAACCGATGCATATAATGCATTTTGCATTTGTAGAGGAGACACGAATGTTCACTGAACAATGACAGTTACCCATAACAGACAGAGGTATAACCTCTATTTATTTTCTTAAGATCCAGACCATTTGAAAACAACATCAGTGAGGATGCATAACCCGAGGCATAACTTATATCACCCCACAACCATACATCATATATACCGATGTTATGGCCACCCCTAGAGAGATTCTTGAAATATTTTGGTGCCAAGACACTGAGCCCACGACCATGACTCTGAGAAATACACATCAACCAAATGGCGGTCTGAACACGATTGGATAGGGCTACACTCATGACTGTGTGGAAGCAACATGAAATAATACACAGAGAAAAACCCTCCACCATTAAACACAGAGCTATAATACGCACATTCATTTAAAAATCCACAGAGACCCACCACAATTTTAATCAACAAAGAAACCAACGAATGCACAACTCAACCAAAACCAATTCTTTTGCTTGCAATATGAACAATTACACAGTCATTCTAGAGAGAAGAAAAACACATTTACACAGTTTCCATTCTCAGGAAAAAACAAACCCAAGCATTATTGAGCCATTATTTGTTCATACACAAAGCGTAATTCATGGATGAGGTGAAAAAGAACCATACCTGTAATCATAGAGCTTAAAAGGGTGAGCTGGCTGAGCATTTTCTTCCCAAGCCTAAAATGCGGAGCTTAACCACCAATAGACCAAAATGCAACAAATAGCCATACTAGGGTGACAGCTTGATGGCGAGAGTATGGAGTGACATACATTTACTGCACGTTGCTTCTGTTATCACTATAACAATTGTTTGATGGGATCTAAATATCGAGATTTAGCGAGGGGATAAATCGATGTGGAGACACGATATTTTGGAGATCGGGGTCAATCCTAGCAGAAAAGGGATAAATATAGTGGAGGCGCAGAAGTTGATGGGACCCGATGGTCCACCGATCTCAGGCATCCCAAATCGACGGTTAGTAAGCATATCGGGCGAGAAACTAGAGCAAAAATTAAAAGTTCGAGAGCGGGCCGATAGAAATACCGTGGTTTCAGCTCATGGATACGTGGTGCCACTAGAGGCATATCGGGGCGAAAAATGATCTACCCCAAACCTCTTTACCTCGCCCCCGATATCGGAAAGCATGTATAAAAGGAGGGCCCCCGGTCATTATTTTATGGTATTTCAAATCATTTGAACGTTTGAAAATTGGCGCAAATGATCCGTTCAAACTGAAGCTCAACAATGAACCAGACTCATGCATCCTCCCCTCATTCGCAAGTATTTTTCATCACGACCATGAATCTTGTCATTTTGTGCGTAGCAGAACAAGGTCCCTCGCCAAGCGAGGAATCCCTAATTGACAGAGACTTTGATTTGTTTGACACCGAAATTACAGTCTCACCTGTCTTTGTATCCAGAGCCAATTTGTTAGATAATGTAGGAAGACAAATACCTTTCCTTAAAGCGGTCCAAGCCTCCATAGTCCCTTACGCGGTCGAATTCACATTCCCTTTCTCGAAATTTGTAAGTTGGTGTGTAGAACAATACTCACAGGAATACAAGGTCGTGTGCAGAGTAGATAGCCCATCAATTCGACATGCCCTCGGTATACCAGAGTCTCCTCCCACAACGTCTGAACCTTTCGAGGAAGAAAATAAAATTACAGTCTACAGAGAATGTCCCCCCGAAGCCAAAACCCTATTTTTGCAAACAATTATTAAACCTGAACATCATTATGAGAGTCTATCATTTCCTATGAATGTAAGCGTCATGGTTATAGAGGTCCAGTGGGCTCGTTCCATACTCAGTCAGATTTTAGGTTTAGATAATGACAAATTTGAAGTTGAGATCATGTTGGGTTTTCTGTTAACCTTTTTTCAGTCAGAGTCCTGTCAATTGGTCTATATTAGTTTCGAAGAGTTCATAGCTGATAATGTACAAAAATAACTCGTGAATTTCCAATCGCTAAGGCACTTCAGGTATTACACATACCTGCTGAAGATGTTCCTGGAGATAAACAAAACAGAGTTTCCCGAAGCAGCGTTCATCTCAACTGAATGCAAAAGGATCACAATGCTCATTTTCATGAATAAGATCATGTTCAGAGTTTATAGCCTGATCTTCAACTCCATCCTGCCAAGAGTCCTAGAGGACATGAAAAGTTATTTGCAGCCAAATCCTAAGAACAGAGTGGGAGACTCGATGATGTTCATGCACTCTACTGTAATTTGGGTATATGGTTGTCAAGAGGCAGCTTACCTTCTACCTGTCTTCGTGACTTCCAGAATTTTTGCCCTAGAATTCATCAGACAAAGAATCATCTCAGAAACAAAACATTTTATGAAAATGCACAAAGCATCCAACCTAAAGTTTCCTTTCATAATCAGACCTTTTGTTGTGAAGACTAGATCTTGCTTGCCCCAGATCTAGGCCAAGCTCAAGGAGTTTGGATTTTCACAGATACAAGGGATAAAATATGATCCACATCAGATCATATCTAAAAGAAGACTGATGAGAAAACAAGGCCCTTATGAACATGAGTATGTTCAAGGTTTTGATAAATTGGCAAATTTGGAAACCTGTGCAGATATGGAGGTCATTTTGCAGCCTGATCAGGAACAACAAGTAGGGTCAACCCTACAACAGACTCAGACACAAAAAAATCCTCCAAGGCTGATTATTAAAGCTCCCAAGATGAGTGTCTATAGAAAAAGGAGCAGTTCAAAACCCTTGGGCACTAGTGGCCAACAAAATGTTCCCAATAAAATGAAAATCACACAATCTCCACAGATAGTAAATCTGGAGGAAGAAGAACCTAAAGAGAAAATAAGCATGGAAATGGTGGAGAGTGGGACCAAAAACAAAGAGGCTAGTACATAAAGCATGCCATAGAGTGAAAGCAGCTCAAGGGCTTTCAACAACAAGAAACATGTCTTTGATAAGACATCTGGAGCAGTCTACCAATCTAAAGAAGATTTGCAAAATCAATATGTTGTGAAAGGAAACTTGGCCATGAGTGAAATAAGAGATTTGATACCCATTCTAGAAAGGGTTTCTTAGCATAAGTCTTCCCTATTCTCAGTCAGGTATGTAGAAAGAAAGACTCTCAACATAACAGTGGCAGATGAGGATAAAGTGTCTGAAATTAAGCTGCATTATGAAAATATCAGTGCTCCAGACAAGGTGAAATTTCATAGAAACACCAGTGACATGTTGTATTCAGACTACCTGAGCTTGATTTTAAAGGCTTCAAGGCTAACAATTCATGCACTTAAGTTGGAGGGACAATTGAGGCAAGAAAAATCATCCAACAGAGCCTGGAAGACTCAAGTCAAGAGATTAGAATCCTAAGGCCCTTAAGGGGTAAAAGATTCCTTAGATGAGAAAGACAAAATGATTGAAAGCATGAAGAAGAAGATAAATATGTCTGCCACAAAGCATCCAAAAACATCATAGCTTGTTGTTCTAGAACAAGAAAAAGAGACATTTCGACAGGAAGCACTGAATTACAAAGCCAAAGTATTGCAGCTGGAGAAAGAAAAAGTGAATTGGTCACAAGGGCAGGCAATAACATCAGACATGGTTGATGTTGTACCTTCTACTGCAGAAATTGGGCCAAGCACTGATGGACTAGTTCAGGTTATGTCCCAAGTTAGCCTGAAGGAAGGAGAAATCAAGAACCTCAAGGGAGATAATTAAAAGCTGCAGCAAGAAATGAAAATAAAGAATGAGAAGATGGCCCAATTTCAAAAAGAAAATCAAGATTTGTAGGAAAGAGTGAGCAAGTTGAAGATGAGGTTGAAAGGTAAAGGAATTTTGCAGGGAGCTAAACATGTAATCTGGGACTCTATTGTTGCTGAAGATGCTAAGTTCAGGGTGTACCTCAATTTCATAAATGACAAATATAGCATAGCTATCATTGCCCAGAGAAGGTGCACTGTTGTAAACGAGACACTTGTGAAAAAACCCTCAGAGTGGGCTCAGAACACTATAAATGTGTTGAATTCCATTCGCACTACAAAACTTCAGATCATTGGGGTAAAGGACAAGACTACACTGATTAATTGGGCAAGGAGGGTCATTGCTAAGCATAATCTTCTCAATTCATTTGAGGCCAAATCCGTATAGATAGAACAGAGCATACATGAATTCAAGGATCTATTTATGAATTTTTTTATCAAAGGCCTCACATCATTTTGGGATGGAAAAGATAAATTATATGACCAAGAGAAATACAACTCTCTCCTCGCCCAATGCAGAATGGATCATTCCAAGTTTGAAGGCTTGGAGGAAAATTTGAAGGGACCAAGTCTGGTGGAATATTTGACCACAAACTTTGAGATCTTAAATTAGTTTAAGACATTAAAGATCAACCTGACAACTATGACGTATGCCACTTGCATCGACCTGGAAATCCCGATAAAGGAAATGATGGATTACGATATCCCTTCTGACTTACAGTGGAAAGAGATCGTGTGGCTAGGCAAGACAAAATGCAGTTTTCCTGGAACCAACAAATAGCCTCCAAGTGTCACCAGGGCGGTGAGTTCGACAGGAGATCAAAGCGAGATAGATGGCGAGGACAAAAATCAAGTAGTCAGAGAAATCAACCGTTAGTTTATGAAACGTTTTTTGTTTGATCATTGTAATCGGTTCACATTTTTAGACTGTCAGTTGAAATTATTATAGTCAATTTTAGAAGCTGAAACGTTTTAGTTCAGCTGTTGTAATCGAATTGTATAATTACTAGAAGTTCTGAATGTATTAGTGTTGGCAGAAGTGCAATGCGACCTTTTTCGTTGTATCTGAACTCTATTGTAATTTTCTGGAGATGAATTGAATACATATGCAGAATCTTTTGAAGTCTCTATGAAAAGATTCTAATGGTGGTCTCTATGAAAAGATTCTAATGGTGGTGATATGAGTTTTGTCTCCTTTCATTGTATGTATTTCCTGTCTTCTTTTATTCCATTTACATTTTCCTCTGTTTAAATTGTAGAGTTAAAAGCCCAGAATTAATCTTGTTATGCTCTCGGCTTAAGTAATTTAAACTGTGTGTATTTCTTCTTAGTTAATTCAGAATTCATTTTAGTAATGCTCTGATGCAGTTATTTATTTTCTCTTTCCTCTTACACCCTGTTTAAATACAATTTACAACTCAGACTCATTTCCTAATTTAGACTTTATCCTCTGGAGAGTTCTACCAACCAGTCATTGTTTTCATTCACTTTCAGAATTTCAACTCCATAGCCCTAAGTGTCCCTCCCCTTCCTTGCCAACAACTTTATAAAAAAACCCCAAAACAAACTAAATCTAGCC
This sequence comes from Picea engelmannii, assembly GCA_009831015.1. NCBI lineage: Eukaryota > Viridiplantae > Streptophyta > Pinopsida > Pinales > Pinaceae > Picea > Picea engelmannii. Next base: position 614,025 of record ML781850.1, on the reverse strand, counting down.
ACTGATTTCCAAAAAAATAACAAGTGACACGAGAGAGCCCTCTTTGAGTTGAGAAGGCTAGTGCCCAGCTCTAAAGTTGGTTGAAACAATTGCCTCTGTCGTTTGTCTATCAGCCAGACAAAATTTACAGAGTGCTAACATTATGGCGCCATTGCTGGGGAACGAAAGTGAAATCTTCCCTGGGAAAAATGACTTGAAGGTTTAGTTTTGATCCCCGAGGGTGAGAGTGGATCAAATACCTTATTGGCCGAGATTATTTTTTCCCTGGTGACTCCGTTACCAAGAGATCGATTGCACCAAATAGTGTGAGCTAGAAATCCTGGCTCCCAAGAGAGTTCACACCAGGAGCAACCCAGACCCAGAAGCTGCAATCCCTGTGTATGACCCTGAAAAGCTTGTACATAAAAGAAAATAAAAGCAAGTAACCCCAGTGTTGCGTCTAGGCCGATGTCTGTCATTACCCAAGGACGGAGTGACGAGCATTAATTACCTTGAGTTTGACGTGAAATTTGAACAAACTCTATTCAAAACTAAATATGAATCTTGTTTGAGTGAGGTCGTATTCGACGAAAAAAGATTCCAAGATTTGATTTTAGCTGCATCTGCGAAGACTATAGTGATTCACACTCAAAACCAACAACCTCTTCGACACCTCACAACAACCATGGCAGCTAGATTTTCTCCTCTTGTACTGCCTGCTCAACTACATGATTTACCTCGAGAGTATAACCTAAGGATCAAACTGTATGATGCTGAGGGTAGAATACCAGCCCAGAAGAACCTAGACTGGTTTAATGATTTCATAGACTTAGAAGAAGTGGACTTTGAAGATGCAAAAATGAGACTGTTTGCACAAAGCCTTGCAGGAGAAGTGAGGAAGTGGTTCAGAGCTCTTCTAGCAGCTAGTATTGTAGATTTTGAGGCCTTTGAAACCAACTTTCTTACAAAATGGGGCGACAAGAAAAATCCCCTCCAGTTGTTTACTCAATATAACAACATGAAGAGATCACCTACTGAAACAATGCATGAATTTTCATCTAGATTTGTACACTAGAAAATTTGGGTCATTTTGTGACGGCTATTTCGACGCTCTTGCGACGTTATGTCGTGGATATTGTGACGAATATTGAGTCTCCCAAATGTCACTTCACGTGACATGGCACGTGCGACGAACCCGGATTAACATCACAAGTGCGACGAACCTGGATTAACGTCGCAAGTGCGACGACAATAGGGAAGTTGTCACGATTGCGACAAAAAAGAAATACCTTCACCAGAACGACTAAGTAAATAAATCATCGAAAGCGTTACCAACTAGGGAAATCATCGCAAGAGCAACCATAAAGAGAGCTCGTTGCACCCTCGAAAATATTGGCAAAGTAATTGAAAAGTTTGTGACGAAGGGGTCATCGCAATTGTGACAGACGCAGGGTATATTGCGATGAAGTTGCTATACAATTTTTGTAATTTGTATAGCAAGTTCGTCGCTAATGGAAAATTTTGTTATGAAGGGGTCATCATAATTGCGACGAACTTGCGACGAAGTTGCATTGCAATTTTCATAATTTGTATAGCAAGTTCGTCACAATATTTGTACACGTCGTCGCAATTGGGACGACAATAATTTATGTACAAAAAAAATAAATTATTTTTTGAGAAAAAAAATTAAAATTTGATTTTTGAGCCAATTATAGAAGGTGCCACATGAACGAGGTCATCCAAGTGAAGTTGTTGGTTGGTTGGTTGAGTCAGTTGACTGACCCGACTGTTCTAACTAACTATCTTCTTAAAACAATTACACAATTTTATCAAAAAACAATACTCTAACTTATATTTACATATTTAACATCTCCGTGGCCTCAAAGCCTTCTTTGTCCTAAAAAGGCGAGGAAAAATAAATACTCAAACCTTCCAAATAATTTTTTTCTTTGTTGTTCAAATAAACTTTGATGGCCTTATATATGATTTTATATTATTTTTTATATTTACTCATGTGTTATACATTTTAATATGGTGTCATTAAATACCTTCTATGAAATTAGTGCCCTTGCCTCTACATTTCTAGGCCATGGTTTCTAACATAAGGAGGGTTTTCCTATGGAGCTAATAGTAAGTCCTATCATTTCATTTCTAGACAGGTGAGGACAAGGACTTTGTTTGACTTGGGTTGACTTCTCTAAACTGATGCTTCAAGAAACGTAAGAGAATAAAATGCTCAATGAATGCTTGAAAGGAAAACACTTACTTTATTAAACACAACACACCAATGCACCATTACTCATAATTAGTGATGAAGCAATATACAATGTTCAAGGTGAAACTTTCTAAGTAAAAAGTACATATTCATTCACAATATAGTCGTCATTTAGCAAATTTCATATGTGCAAGAAGTGAAGCATGAACAAGTACTTATGAAACATTTAAGCATGAAATTGGGTCGTTATGATAGCAATGAAATAGAGCACCATTGTAACAAGTTCATAACCAATATAAGTTTTCATTTATTCAATAAGTATATTCCATGAAACACTTGAAATGTCAGTATTGTAAAGAGAGAATAAGGCAACGAGCTCAATGTAATAACTTTAGAAGAAATACAGTGCTACCAGATTAGCAAATTTCATTATTATATGTCAAGGAAGAAAAATTATATCATTAACCAAACTTATCATTCATTCATCAACACTCAGAAATTAATCTGTTTCTCATCATACAATATAGATCAATTCTTTGGAGCCATGATCGTCGCATGAATCGACCCTCTCAACTAGAAAACAAAATAAATGTTGCACTATTTGGGTAGATTGTTTGGGGTGGTTAGGGTAGGAATGTATCATGGTCAACCAACCAAGCCAAAAGACAAGCAAACACCACAAAAAAATATGGTTAACAGACTTTCATACAATATTGAAAGGAGGCAACGATTGGACTAATTACAAGGTCCTTTGTAATTCCTTAACATATTTTGACTTCTTTGGGATGTGGAAAACAAGGTGTCATAAAAACATTGCAAGACATCAACACTTTAATCACCATTGACAGTGGAATACTTCTGCAATTTTATGACAGTCCTGGATAGATTTTTGGATAACACATAGGAGCTAATGTCAAGGATTTAATTAGAAGGATATATCCATCATACTTTTGTGTGAGACCTCATCTAATAAAATAGTTAAATGAGCCAAAATAATGTTGGATAGAAAAAGAGATATATGTGTTAAGAGGGATGCTTACTTGTAAGTGCAACTCAAACTAGGTTATAATCGGGTAACCCCCTTCCATTATACCTAATAAGGGTTATTAGACTATAAATTAGGTTAAGGAACCATATATATACTTTCAATAACTAAGGAAGGTTAGGATATCTATAAGGAAGGTATGTGAGTTAATGTTTTGGTGATTATTTCATAGTAAGGTTTTGGTGATAACCTAGTAGAAGATAAGGTATGTTAGGGTAGTTCTCCTTTACCTTGACTTTCCTAGTAGGTGAGTAGGGGAAGCCAAGTGCTATGCCTTTTTAGAATCCCATAGTCAAGTTATATGATTTACCTAAACAAGGATATGTGAGATATTTAAAGGTGAGATATGAATTTATGATGTTAAAATTTTATGATGTTCATGTACATATCATGAAATCAAACCTAATTCATGTTCTTTTTAAGTTTGTTTAGTTGAATCAATTAAATTGTGATTTAGCAATGATTGAGTCAAAACCTACCATAACTAACACAAGTGGAACCCTTAATTCATTGTGGTATAAATTTTCCTTGTAAATCTTTGAAGCAATACATCCTAGGATTTTGACCCCCCTCACCAAATATTGCATGGTTATGATAAATGAAAATGAAAATTGAACTTGTCTAAGGTACCATAACCACCTAAGAGTTCAAAATATTCAAAATATTGTATTTAATTTAAGAGGGGCATTGCCATCATGATCATCTTAAGTATCATTGTCATTATATGACTATAACCTAGTTCATGTATAAATGAAGTCCTTTAGTATTAGTAACCCCACCCTAAAATGTTTCTAATG